>ONZH01002545.1:0-27379 GCA_900303285.1 Rhinella marina
TGGACCTCAGGAAAATTTTTTGGAGAAAGGGGCCTGTAGTACCTCCTGAATTGCTAAAAGAGTGCCAGTTGGACCTCTAAAAAATGGCGTTTTTTGGGTCAGCGTTAGGCAAAGACGATATGTAGGAGGAGGAGGAGTAGGAGGAGGAGTAGAGAAGAGGATTCAGATACATAAGTTATTTAAATCTTTAGCTGCTTTCCCCCGGAGGAGATTTGAATTCCGGTGAAATCCAGGCTTTGTTCATTTTAATAAGCGTCAGCCTGTCAGCGCTGTCAGTTGACAGGCGTGTACGCTTATCTGTGATGACGCCACCAGCTGCACTGAATACCCGCTCTGACAGCACGCTAGCGGCAGGGCAGGCCAGCACCTCCAAGGTGTACAGCGCCAGTTAAGGCCACGTGTCCAGCTTTGAAACCCAGTAGTTGTATGGAGCAGAGTGATCGCTACGGACGTTGGTATGGTCAGCTAGGTACTCCCTCACCATCTTTCTGTACAGCTCCCCCCTACTCTGCCTAGACTGGGGACAGGTGACAGTGTCTTGCTGGGGTGACATAAAACTGGCAAAGGCCTTGGAGAGCGTTCCCCTGCCAGTGCTGGACAAGCTGCCTGCTCGCCTCCTCTCCCCCGCTACTTGGCCCACAGAACCACGCCCTCTGCCGCTAGCGGCGTCAGATGGGAAGAATTGTTTCAGCTTGTGCACCAGGGCCTGTTGATATCTATTCACTCTCATACTCCTTTCCTCTGCAGGGATGAGAGTGGAAAGGTTCTGCTTGTACCGTGGGTCCAGGAGAGTGAAACACCCAGTAATCGGTGTTTGAAAAAATTCTTCTAACGCGAGGGTCACGGGATAGGCAGACTAACATGAAGTCTGCCATGTGCGCCAGAGTCCCAACACGCAAGAATTCCCTCTCCTCACTGGCCTGACTCTCCATTTCCTCCTCCTCCTCCAAGTCCTCCTCTTCAGCCCATACACGCTCAAGAGTTAAGGACTGAGCACTGGTACCCTCTACTGTCTCGCCGACATTCTCCTCCTCTTCCTCCTCATCCTCCCCCTCCTCCGATACGTGCTGAGAAACAGAACCGGAAGGTGCTCTGGCTATCAAGCGACGTATCTTCCTCCACCGTCTCTTGTGACAAGCGCAAAGCATCCGACTTGATGCTGAGCAGTGAGTTTTTCAACAGGCAAAGCAGCGGGATGGTGAGGCTGATAATGGCGGCATCTCCGCTGACCATCTGTGTTGACTCCTCAAAGTTGCTCAACACCTGGCAGATATCAGACATCCACGTCCACTCCTCATTGTAGACTTGAGGAATCTGACTGACCTGACTACCAGTTCTGGTGGAAGATGACATCTGGCAGTCTACAATCGCTCTGCGCTGCTGGTAAACTCTGGATAACATGTTTAATGTGGAATTCCATCTCGTGGGCACGTCGCACAACAGTCGGTGAGCGGGCAGTTGTAGGCGGCGCTGCGCTGCCCTGAGAGTGGCAGCATCTGTGGTCGACTTGCGGAAATGCGCACAGATGCGGCGCACCTTGGTGAGCAAATCAGACAGATTGGGGTATGTCTTGAGGAACCGCTGAACTATTAGATTGAACACGTGGGCCAGGCATGGCACATGTGTCAGTCTGCCGAGTTGCAGAGCCGCCACCAGGTTACGCCCATTGTCACACACAACCATGCCTGGCTTGAGGTTCAGCGGTGCCAGCCACACATCGGTCTGCGCCGTGATGCCCTGTAACAGCTCTTGGGCGGTGTGCCTTTTGTCACCTAAGCTCAGCAGTTTGAGCACCGCCTGCTGGCGCTTACCCACGGCACTGCTGCTGCGCCTAGAGCTACCGACTGAAGGCGCCGTGCCCACGGATGGTAATTCGGTGGAGGAGGAGGGGGTCGGAGGAGGAGGAGGCATAGTACGTCTGAGAGACCGTGACCGAGGTAGGCCCCGCAATCCTCTGTGTGGGCAGTACATGAGCGGCCCCAGGGTCATTCTCGGTCCCAGCCTCCACCAAGTTAACCCAATGTGCAGTCAGTGAGATATAGTGTCCCTGCCCGGCAGCACTTGTCCACGTGTCCGTGGTTAGGTGGATCTTCTCAGAAACAGCGTTGGTCAGGGCACAGATGATGTTCTCCGACACGTGCTGGTGTAGGGCCGGGACGGCACATCGGGAAAAATAGTGGCGGCTGGGGACGGAATACCGAGGGGCAGCCACCGCCATGAGATTGCGAAAGGCCTCGGTCTCTACCAGCCTATAGGGCAGCATCTCCAGGCTAAGCAATTTGGAGATGTGGACGTTGAGGGCTTGGGCATGTGGTGGGTGGAACTGTATTTCCTCTTGCGCTCCAGCGTCTGCTGTAAAGACAGCTGAACGCTGCGCTGGGACACGTTGGTGGACACTGTGGAGGATCGTTGAGGCGAAGGTGTGGTTTTCCGGCGGGAGGCGCTCATGTCGGGGTCCTGGGCAGGGGGTTGACAAGCAGAGGCAGCGAGTGACGCAGGGGTTGACTAGCAGAGGCAGCGAGTGACACATAGGGAAGGAGCAGTGGTGTGACCCGCAGGAGGTGGTGAAAGGCCTTGGTTCCATTGAGTGGGGTGTTTAGCACTCATATGCCTGCGCATGCTGGTGGTGGTTAGGCTAGTAGTGGTGGCACCCCTGCTGATCCTGGTGTGGCACAGGTTGCACACCACAGTCCGTCGGTCATCCTCACTTTCTTTAAAGAACCTCCAGACTTGCGAACATCTAGGCCTCGCCATGGGAGCTTCACTACGTGAAACAGTTGCTGCTGATGCACCAGCTCTGGCCCTGCTTCTCCCTCTGGCCACACCACTGCCTCTTCCAACCTGTTCTGGTGCAGCACTCGCCTCCGCCTCAGAAGCACTGTCTTCACTCGGCATATCAACCCAGCTTGGGTCAGTCACCTCATCATCCTCCGATTCCTCAGTCTGCTCCCCCCTCAGAATTCCTCCCTAACAACAACTTCACCACTGTCTGACAACCGTGTCTCCTCATCGTCTGACACCTCTTTACAAACTTCTTCCACTAACTCAACATTGTCATCATCATCACCCACAGACTGCGACAGTTGGAAAACTTGGGCATCGGGAACGAGGTCAGCAGCAACCTGAGAAGTGGTTTGTGACTCTGGGAAGGGTCCAGAAAACAGTTCCTGAGAGTATGCCGGATCACATTCCAAATTTTCCTAGGAGGGGGCAGACTGGGGGGAAGGAGGTTGAGGAGCCAGAGGAGTGCTCCCTTGGGTAACGTGGGTGGACTGCGTGGAAGACTGACTAATGGACAAATTACTTGAAGCATTGTTTGCAATCCACGACATCAGCTGTTCGCACTGTTGTGGTTTCAACAGTCCTCTACCACGTGTCCCTGTAAGTTGAGACATGAAGCTATGGAGTGTAACTCTGCGGCGTTCCACAGCTCCCTCATCAGCAGATACTGTCTCACCCTGCCCAGGACCACGGCCTCTGCCCCGTGCAGTAATTGAATGCCCACGCCCACGCCCTCGTCCTCGACCCTTAGCCCTGGGGTTCAACATTGTTTGTATATAAGTGTATGATATAAAAAAAATAAATAAACGGGCCTGGTGTACTGAAACCCACAAACTTGTTCAGTCTGGTAGAATTAAGTGACGTACAGAAAGTGTCACCTGGACAGTATATACGGATGGGAGCGAGTGTGCTGAACTGTTACACACAGAAAGGTTACACACAGCTGAGTAACATGGATTTGTATCACTGAGCTAAAACAACTGAAAAAATAATTTTTTTTTTTTATTTTGTTTTTTTGGGAACGTGACGTGCAAGAACTATGGTAGAACTGACTGACACCCTGTTAACGGTGGCTATTTAGTCTGCGACCCAGACAAATGTCGCACAGAGAATTTTCTGGATCAAGCGGTAGATGATATTGGTAGCAAATGACTTGGTTGTATTCTGTGACGTACAGAAAGTGTCACCTGGACAGTATATACGGATGGGAGCGAATGTGCTGAACTGTGACACACAGAAAGGTTACACACAGCTGAGTAAAAAGGATTTGTATCACTGAGCTAAAACAACTGAAAAAATATTTTTTTTTTTTATATTTTGTTTTTTTGGGAACGTGATGTGCAGGAACTATGGTAGGACTGACTGACACCCTGTTAACGGTGACTATTTAGTCTGCGACCCAGACAAATGTCGCACAGAGAGTTTTCTGGATCAAGCTGTAGATGATATTAGTAGCAAATGACTTGGTTGTATTCTGTGACGTACAGAAAGTGTCACCTGGACAGTATATATGGATTGGAGTGAGTCAGTGCTGAACTGTGACACACAGAATGGTTCCACAGTGCTGTGTGCAATGGATTTGTATCACTGAGACAGGACAATAAAAAAAAACAGGTTTAGATATGGTGATAGCAGAACTACTAGTGCCAGCCAGCCAAGTGACAAAAAAAAAAAAAAATGTCTTCTAGCCCTAAGAGCATCATGAGAAGAGAAACCAACGAGACAATATGAAGGTAATTAACCTATCAGAACATCATCTGTCTGATTCAGACATATCAGTTCTAGAGAAGGGTCTCAATTTTGCACCATGTTCCTCTTTTGACCCGTTTCTAGCCGTAAAAGATCTGCAGATCTTCGGCCGGTCTCTTCTTATGAAGCGCTGGCATCATAGAGAACAGGATAAGGAGATTTTTCAAACTCATGAGGAACAACATGCGCTACGTACCCTGAATGAACTCCTGAATGAACAAGAAGGTAAGTCCCCTATGGATGTCCCTACATGTATAAGAATGAAATCAAAGAGATTCCCTCCACTTTCACTATGTCCGGCCATTGATGTGTTCATAAAATTAGTGTCACAGGATTTTCAACAGATCCCCACCACAATCCGCCATGATAACCTTAGTGTCTCACAGAGACAGAGTTTAAAGAAACTCAAAAATTTGACTGATGTCATCTACAAACCAGCGGATAAGGGTGGGAATCTAGTTGTATGGCCAAGACAGATGTATTTGAAAGAAGCATATCGACAGCTGGGGGACAAATTATGTTATAAAAAACTGACATATAATCCCCTTTCAAATTATAGGACTGAACTTTTAAACATTTTGAAGACTGCGTTAGATGGAAATATTATCTCCAAAGAATTGCATCAAGCTTTGATAGTGGAGGAACCTACGATTTCGACATTATACCTGTTGCCTAAGATCCACAAAAACTTAGAAATGCCTCCAGGTAGGCCAATAATTTCGGGGAGTGGTAACATGGTTGAGAACATTTGCAAATTTTTGGATGCCCATTTTAAGCCCTTGGTAGAAACCCTTCCCTCGTATGTTAGGGATACATCTGATCTTCTTAAAAAATTGGAAGGTGTTACTTTGGAAGAAGATACCCTTTTAGTCACCTGTGATATAGAGGCCCTATATACCAGCATTAGACATGTGGATGGTTTGCGAGCGGTGAAATTCTTTCTAGAGATGAGTAATCATAGTTTGGAATTTACATCTTTTCTGTTGCGGCTGGTGGAATTTGTACTTATCAGTAATTTCTTTACATTCAATGGGTCCTTTTTCCTACAGCTCCAGGGAACAGCCATGGGGGCGGCCTGTGCGCCGTCCTACGCTAACCTGTTCCTGGGGCTGTGGGAAAGGGACCTTTTTATTCGGGATCATGACGTCATCATGGACCGCGCCACTCTTTGGGCGCGGTACATAGATGACGTTTTTATGATCTGGCATGGTGACGAAGCACAGCTGAGGGATTTTTTTGCTTTGCTGAATTGCAACACCCGTAACTGCAACACCCGTAACATCAAGTTAAAATTACGTTTTTGGATGTAACTATTTGTCGTGATCCAACAGGAAAAATACAAACAGATGTATATAGAAAAAACACAGCTGTGAATGCCTATTTACACGCAACATCTTCCCATCCGAGAAAAACCATTGATGCGATTCCCATCGGACAGTTCCTACGTATTAGGAGAATTTGTTCTGATGATCAATTATTTGAAAAACAATCTATGGAACTACGAGAGAGATTCCTGAAGAGAGGATATAGCCATAGATCCATCAAAAAAGCATACCACTGAGCGAAATATAGTACCAGACAGGATCTCCTATCACCGAAATTCTCAAAAACCACCAATGAGAAGGCACGTTTCATTACAACTTACCATTCAAGGTGGGAACAAATGACTGATATAATCAGACGTCATTGGTCTGTTTTATTAACAGATTCTATCCTTGCACAATATGTTACACCATATCCCTCGATTACTGCACGTAGAGCCAATACCTTGCGGAATAATCTGGTACAAAGTTATTTGATACCTAGAGAACAAAAGATCTGCTATACATTGAAGAATAAATCTTACCAAGGATTTGCACCATGTGGGAAATGTGTGGCGTGTCCCAACATGGAAAGGGCAACTACATTTATGAATGCAAGTGGAGAGAAATGTTTCCAGATTAGACAACACATCACATGTACAACTACAATGGTGGTCTATTATGCGACCTGCACATGTCCGAAGATTTACGTAGGACTTACTACAAGGGAATTAAAGATTCGAACACGTGAACATGTGAGGGATATTATAGCAGCACAAGACATCGAGAATGATGAAGAATTGAAACCGATACCTAAACATTTCAAGAAATTTCATGGATGCAATCCGAGGATATTCAAGGTAAAGGGGATAGAATGTCTTAATGTTAACCTCCGGGGCGGTAATTTGGCAAAAAAGTTAGCTCCAAAAGGAATGTAGATGGATTTGGACACTTGGGACCATGCGTCCTCATGGTTTAAATGAGAATTTGGGTTTTGCTTCATTTCTTTGAACCCTGCTCCATTGCTGTGGATGTTTTTAATTGTTTTTAATTTGTTCTGATATATATGTTTGTTTTTTACAGATAACATTAATGTGATTTTGTCCCCGAAACTGAACCAAGATATAGGAGCGGGTGTGGAGATGTAAAGATGGACAGAAGACTACCAGATAATGAACTGTGTTTCTACTATGGTCATCATTATGATATACAGTATATTACATGTATCTAATGTCCCCGACATATAGGTCATGTTTATACTATTTTTAGTATATTTATGTCTTTATATTTTTATACACATAGTTATATAAATTCTTGTATACTTGTTTACACATATGTTATATATTTATTTTATTTTTTTGATATATATATTTTTTCCTTTTTTTTCTTTTTCTTTTTTACTTTTTTTTCTTTTTTCTTATTTACACGTCATATATTTTTTCTGGCATTTTTATGAATTATTATTATTATTTTTATTTATTGTCACCATATTTTGACATCATCACCTCCCATTCACTTTTCACTCATTTTTTATTCACTTTTTCATACGTTTTTTATTCTTTATCATTTTTCACTTTAACTCACATCATTATTCAACATATGATCACTTATTATAATTCAGATGAATTTGTTTTATATAATTTACTTCATCACATTTTACATCTACACATTTTGACTTGATAGTTATAATATTGTGTTATTTTTAAATATAATCATGTTTTGAATATAAGTATATAATCATGTATTTTATCTTGATTGACCACTAGAGGGTGTATTGGTACTATGCAGTCCATTCTGGCTGAGAGATGTAATTTTATAGGATCGTCCATGAGAGGGCGTATGAGCCCTTGTGGTGTTTTGGACGCGTTGAGCCGCGAGATGTCGCGATACCTGCGTCAGGCGTCCATACGTCACGGCGTTGTTCACATTGTACGTGGCCACGTTTGTTTGGTGACTTGACTCCTGACTGCGGGGAAGCGCGCAAACTCTCGCTGATCATGGCGCCTAATTAATATGCAACAGGTGACTACAACTTATTTACTCCCAAATAACACCCGTGGATTGGCTGTTTGGTTGGATCGGGGACTATATTTGATTCGATCCACAGAGATGGCGTTACCCCCTGGACGAAACGCGCGTCGGGATAGCGCCATCCCTGAGTCCTGTATTACAAGAACATAGGTATGAGCCATTTGGTCTTTGTTACTATATAATGACTTTAATTGTTGTCACTTTGATGTTATGGTGAATGTATAGCTGATGGGGCCAATTCACGTTTGTAAAGATCTTTATTTATGGCATGTCATTTCTTAGGATATATACTCGGACTTTCTATTGTTATTTATTTTGTTGTTCAGTGACTTAGGGATGGCGCTTTTTCTATCACTGCTCTGTACTCTCTATTTTTATGCATAGATTTTATTATATATTTTGATACTTCAATAAAGACCTTTTGTGATATACTTTTGTACAGGTTTTACTCATTCTCTGTCTACAGTGTAGACCTTTGTTGACTAGCCCTTAGAAGGGCTGTTGGGTTCTTTGTGGGTGATCCCTGCCTAACAGACAACTAAATGCAGGCCCTAACACTGTCCCTGAAAGGCAGCAGCTCTATCCCTAACGACATCCAGACGGCATCTGAGCCGAGCACCGCGGCCAGTCGGTAGTATATTCCAGGGTCACCTGATCAGGCCCGCCAACCCCTGCTATCGACATGTAAGGGCCCCACGTGATGCTGGGTGGTACGCAGAGTCTCCTGGCTTGTGATTGGCTGTGTTTTTAGGCGCCAAAAAAGCACGATGCGGAAGTTGCCATTTCCTCGAGCATGGCGAGATACTCGTCCGAGCAGCGAGCACTTACGAGTACCCTAATGCTCGAACGAGCACCAAGCTCGGACGAGCATGCTCGCTCATCTCTAGTCTTGATCCGTCCTACACTCCGCATGGATGTTGCCCATGCATTGGGGACCGCAAATTGCCGTCCCCAATGCACAGATCTGCCATGTGCATGAGCCCTAGACATGTAGTTTTCCACAAGAATGCTAAGTGTGAAATTTCCATAAGGCCTCCTTCACACATGGCCTTGTATTTCTTTGCTGCTGCAAAATGCTGGTAAAAACATGTTTTTTTTCCATGTCACATGCAAGAAATCAAAAAGCATTCAGAAACAAGAACCACTTTAGTGAGTCACAAGACTGTCACTGGCAATAGTGAATGGACAGGAAGAGCTTTAAAAGGAGCACCAGGTCCCTGGATCAGAACCTGATAAGTCAGAACCCGAAACAACACTAGTAATCGAGCAGCTGGACTGTCATTCAGCCCACTGCTTGATTCCCCCAGCTCATGCGCACTGTGGGGAGATACATCCTGTTACTAAGGATGCAGTCGCATCACGGGGCGTGGCTCGGCAGCACATCTCTCCTAGCATGGGCATGCCAAAACTGAGGATCATGCTGCTGGATCCTGGGCAAGTAAGTTTATTACACTCTTTCTTAATCTCTTGTTACTTGCTCTGTGCCTCCTATGAGAAGATGCTATAGATTCAGAAGCAGCCAGTTCACCAAATAAGAAACCCTTCACACACCCAAAGTTGAAGAAAGACTGAGCATGTGTGTCCACCTCAAGACATTTACTGATATGGACACAGAAAGGCTGCTCATTAGAAACAGCAGGTGGTGCTATACTAACATTATTCCTGAAATTTCTGGGGATATTGGCTGGATTTAACTATAACAATTTACTTCAAGAGAAAACCCTTTCAATTAGACTTTGGTATCAACTCCTGTAATAAAGCCGTCACTGGTGCAAATGTCTCCACCTTTGAAACATTCTTGCCACCTTGCCTCAGGGTAAACTAATCAATGTAATCATTTTAAAAAGAACTAGCAGAAAAAAAAGCAAAAACTCTTTTTATTTTTGGCATGTAATTTCAAAATGTCTAAAATAAATTAGTTAAGTAACAAAGGCTACACTTTCTACGAGGCATGGTGTGTAATTATATGTGCCAATTAAGGAGACCATTTTTCTTACAGGTGGTTATTGGTCAGCATTAGAGATGAGCGAGTAGTGTTCGATCGAGCTGGTATTCGATCGAATACTACGATATTCGGCGTGCTCGATTTCTTTCGAGTATAACGGTGATGGCGCACTTAGAATTCGTTTCCCCTCCCACCTTCCCTGGCGCTCTTTTTCCACCAATCACCATGCAGGGGGGGTATGACAGGCACGCTGAGCACGCTGGCATTGCGAAAACGGCGTCTACATGCATTGGCTGGAAAAACCATGTGACCTCGAATATTAAAAACTCAGCTCTTCCTGCTCGTTCGCATATGCTGCGTGAACTTAGTCAGGGACAGAGGCTGGAGAAGGGAGAGACAGGTTTTAGCTGTTGGACAGGCAGGAGCGTGATTAAAAGCCCTTATCAGGGCTACTATAGTGCAGTACAGTGATAGCTTTACTACAAGATACACTTTACAGAGAACGGCTGCCGTATTCAGGGATAGCTGCTGGAGTAGGGACAGAGAGAGGCATTAGTGGTGTATTAGGTGCTCTGCTACATACCAAACTATATTTGGCACTACTGCTGTGTACCTTGAAATATACAATATATAGGCCTTTCAATTGGCAACTGTACTGTGCGTTCTCTTGCAAAGTAATTTCTCAAACCTGGTGTTCATACACACCGTCTGATCACTTAGTACACGGCTGTGTACCTTGAAATATACAATATATAGGCCTTACAATTGCCAACTGTACTGTGCGTTCTCTTGCAAAGTAATTTCTCATACCTGGTGTTCATACACACCGTCTGATCACTTAGTACACGGCTGTGTACCTTGAAATATACAATATATAGGCCTTACAATTGCCAACTGTACTGTGCGTTCTCTTGCAAAGTAATTTCTCATACCTGGTGTTCATACACACCGTCTGATCACTTAGTACACGGCTGTGTACCTTGAAATATACAATATATAGGCCTTTCAATTGGCAACTGTACTGTGCGTTCTCTTGCAAAGTAATTTCTCATACCTGGTGTTCATACACACCGTCTGATCACTTAGTACACGGCTGTGTACCTTGAAATATACAATATATAGGCCTTACAATTGCCAACTGTACTGTGCGTTCTCTTGCAAAGTAATTTCTCAAACCTGGTGTTCATACACACCGTCTGATCACTTAGTACACGGCTGTGTACCTTGAAATATACAATATATAGGCCTTACAATTGCCAACTGTACTGTGCGTTCTCTTGCAAAGTAATTTCTCATACCTGGTGTTCATACACACCGTCTGATCACTTAGTACACGGCTGTGTACCTTGAAATATACAATATATAGGCCTTACAATTGCCAACTGTACTGTGCGTTCTCTTGCAAAGTAATTTCTCATACCTGGTGTTCATACACACCGTCTGATCACTTAGTACACGGCTGTGTACCTTGAAATATACAATATATAGGCCTTACAATTGCCAACTGTACTGTGCGTTCTCTTGCAAAGTAATTTCTCATACCTGGTGTTCATACACACCGTCTGATCACTTAGTACACGGCTGTGTACCTTGAAATATACAATATATAGGCCTTTCAATTGGCAACTGTACTGTGCGTTCTCTTGCAAAAGTAATTTCTCAAACCTGGTGTTCATACACACCGTCTGATCACTTAGTACACGGCTGTGTACCTTGAAATATACAATATATAGGCCTTTCAATTGGCAACTGTACTGTGCGTTCTCTTGCAAAGTAATTTCACGGCTGTGAAGGCAAAATATTGTAACCAAAAAAGAATAAAATGCGGCGGGGGGCTAGCGGAATAGGACGTGGACGAGGACGGGGGCGCGGAAATGCTGTTGGGGGCCTTGTTGAAGCCAGTGGGGATACAATGCGTGCTGGTGAGGGTCAGCCAGGATCCCGCTCATCCAGAATCCCTGCCTTTATGGGACAGTTAAGCAGGGGGCGGGTTACACCGCTGTTGAGGCCTGAGCAGGTTGAACAGGTGGTGCAATGGATAGCCGATAGCGCTTCCACACAGTTGTCCACCAGCCAGTCATCCACACAGTCTCACTCTGACCCTCCTTCCTCCACACCTGGCCAACAGAGTCATCCCACCATTGACCCCTCCCAGGAGCTCTTTTCGGGTCCTTTTTCAGATGTGCCGGAAGAATCCCAGGAGCTAGCAGAGGAATTTGTTTGTAGTGATGCCCAAACACTTGAGTTTTCGCCATCTCCTGCTGATGTGGACCCTGAGCCAGCATCTGTTATCATGAGCGATGATGATGATGAGACGCAGTTGCCATCAAGGGAGGCTGTTGGAATGTCCAGTGGGCAGCAGGAGGAGCAGAGTGAGGAAGTGGAAGAGGAGGTGGTGGATGACGAAATGACCGACCCCACTTGGCCAGGGGTGATGTCCAGCGAGGAAAGTAGTGGAGAGGTGGTGGTCTGCGCAGCACCGAAAAAGGCAGCAAGAGGCAGAGGGATGTCCAGAGGCAGAGGGATGTCCACAGGCAGAGGGATGTCCAGAGGCAGAGGACAGTCCAGACAGAGAAGTGAGGCCACAGCCAGCAGGGCCGAAGCTGTTCCCGGCAGCGGGCAGTCGCGCGAAGCTCCCCCATCGAGGCCTCGTACTTCTGTGGTGTGGAGATTTTTTAATGTTTGTGCGGATGACAAACTGAGCGCGGTTTGCACACTCTGCCACTCAAAACTGAGTAGGGGCTCTGAGAAGAGCAATCTGACCACCTCAGGCATGCGGCGTCACTTGGAAGTCAAGCACTGGGCTGAGTGGGAGAGAGCAAACGCAATACAACCTGCGCCCGGTCTTGCTGCCACTGCCTCTTCCCCTGTGTTGTGTGCTGCCACTGCGGTCCAGACCTCCAGCCAGGACACCTCCACATCTGCCTCTGCCTCTGCTACTTTGGGGCCTTCTCCTTCAGCCTCCCCTTCCCCCGCCTCTTCGCCTGCACCTTCACACTCCTCGTCCCAACAACTGTCCATCTCGCAGGCGTTCGACCGCAGGCGGAAGTACGCCTCGAGTCACCCCCAAGCCCAAGCCTTAAACTGCCACATCTCCAAACTGCTGGCCCTGGAGATGTTGCCGTTTAGGCTTGTGGAGACGCAGGCCTTCCGCGACCTGATGGCGGCTGCCGCACCTCGCTATTCCGTCCCCAGCCGCCACTACTTTTCCCGGAGTGCCGTCCCCGCCCTGCACCAGCACGTGTCGCGTAACATCAGGCGGGCCCTGAGGTACGCAGTCAGCGCAAAGGTCCACTTGACCACCGACTCGTGGACAAGCGCTTGCGGCCAGGGACGATACATCTCTTTGACGGCACACTGGGTGAATGTAGTGGAAGCGGGGACGGGGTCGCAAACAGAGACGGCCTACCTACCACCCCCGCCCAAGATTGCCAGCATGGGTTCTGATAAACCCCCCTCCTCCTCCTCCTCCTCCTCTGCCTTAACATCGCCCTCAGCCGCTAGCTGGAAGCGTTGCAGCACTGGCGCGGGGAGACGTCAGCAGGCGGTGCTTAAGCTCATCAGCTTGGGCGACAGGAAGCACAGCGCCCCAGAGGTGAGGGACGCCATATTGCAGCAGACGGAGATGTGGCTGTCGCCGCTGCAGCTAGGACCAGGCATGGTCGTGTGCGATAACGGCCGTAACCTGGTGGCGGCTCTGGAGCTTGCCGAACTCAATCACGTACCATGCCTGGCCCACGTTTTTAATCTGGTAGTCCAAAAATTTCTAAAGACTTACCCCAACCTGGCAGAGCTACTGGTGAAAGTGCGGCGCTTGTGCGCTCACTTTCGGAAGTCAACTGTAGCTGCTGCTAGCTTAAAAAAACTCCAGCAACGCCTCCATTTGCCTGAACATCGGCTGTTGTGCGACCTGCCGACTCGCTGGAATTCCACCTATTCCATGTTGGCCAGGGTGTGTGAGCAGCAGAGAGCATTGATGGAGTACCAGATTATGAATCCACGCGTGCCTCCAACTCAGCTCCCTCAGTTTGCCAACCACGAGTGGCCATGGATGGCAGACATATGCGATGTACTGCGTATCTTTGAGGAGTCCACCAAGAAGGTCAGCAGCGAGGACGCTATAGTGAGCGTAACCATCCCGCTCCTATGCGTCCTTAAAGAATCCCTCATCGCAATAAGGGAGAACGCATTGCACGCAGAGGAGACGGGGGTAGGAGGAGACGCAACGGAGCTACACAGTCAGACCACACTTTTGTCTGCTTCACGGTGGCAGTTGCAGGAGGATGAGGATGAGGAGGAGGAGGACGACGTGGAGGTGGCTGTGGAAGAGGAGGAGGATGCTGGCGGCGAGGGTAGCAGTCAGGCTGTGTGCGTCCCATTGGTTCAGCGCGGATGGGGCGGAGAGGAGGCGGAAGAGGAAGAGGAGGAAATGGCAAGTGATCCTTCTGGTGGGGGCAGTGAGGTCATGCCTATTCAGAGTCTGGCACACATGGCTGACTTCATGCTGGGCTGCTTTTCCCGGGACACACGTGTTGTCCGGATAGTGGAGAACAAACTGTACTGGGTCTTCGCACTCCTGGACCCCCGGTATAAAGATAACGTCTCCTCTTTTATTCCGGTAGAGGAGAGGACAAATCGATTGCTGGAATACCAGAGGGAACTCGTGCAGAACATGATGGAGATTTTCCCACCCACCATCGCTGGCGGCAGAGAGGAGAGGGTCTCCCAGAGTCCCACAACATCTATCAGGCCCACAGCCACCAGGGGAACACTCTCCAAGGTGTGGGACACGTTCATGGCACCCCCTCGTGCAACTTCCATCACTGCGGGGCCCGCTATCAGCAGGAGGGACAAGTATCGGCGGATGTTGCGGGAGTACCTGGCAGACCGTAACCCTGTCCTCCCCGATCCCTCGGCGTCCTACACTTACTGGGTCTCCAAGTTGGACACGTGGCTGGAACTGTCCCTGTACGCCTTGGAGGTGCTTGCCTGCCCTGCCGCCAGCGTGCTATCAGAAAGGGTGTTCAGCGCAGCCGGGGGCATTATAACCGATAAGCGCAGCCGCCTGTCAACCGACAGTGCCGACAGGCTGACGCTAATCAAAATGAACAGCAAGTGGATTGACCCGGACTTTGCTTCTCCAACAGTGGAAAGCAGCCAAAAGTGAAGTGCCATCTGTATGAAGTGCCATTTCCTCCTCCACCTCCTCCTCCTCCTCCTTAACCGCCGTAGAATTGCTCCGTAAATAAGAAAAATTTATATATTTATGGCTCACCTCTTGGGCCTCCACAAAATGTTTAAGAGGTGTCACCTCTTGGGCCTCCACAAAATGTTTAATAGGTCTCACCTCTTGGGCCTCCACAAAATGTTTAAGAGGTCTCACCTCTTGGGCCTCTACAAAATTTTTAAGAGGTCTCACCTCTTGGGCCTCCACAAAATGTTTAAGAGGTGTCACCTCTTGGGCCTCCACAAAATGTTTAAGAGGTGTCACCTCTTGGGCCTCCACAAAATGTTTAAGAGGTGTCACCTCTTGGGCCTCCACAAAATGTTTAAGAGGTGTCACCTCTTGGGCCTCCACAAAATGTTTAATAGGTCTCACCTCTTGGGCCTCCACAAAATGTTTAACAGGTCTCACCTCTTGGGCCTCCACAAAATGTTTAACAGGTCTCACCTCTTGGGCCTCCACATAATTTTTAACACGTCTCACCTCTTGGGCCTCCACATAATTTTAAGAGGTCTCACCTCTTGGGCCTCCACATAATTTTTAACACGTCTCACCTCTTGGGCCTTCACATAATTTTTAACACGTCTCACCTCTTGGGCCTCCACATAATTTTTAATACGTCTCACCTCTTGGGCCTCCACAAAATGTTTAAGAGGTCTCACCTCTTGGGCCTCCACAAAATGTTTAAGAGATGTCACCTCTTGGGCCTCCACATAATTTTTAAGAGGTCTCACCTCTTGGGCCTCCACAAAATTTTTAAGAGGTCTCACCTCTTGGGCCTCCACAAAATGTTTAAGAGGTCTCACCTCTTGGGCCTCCACAAAATTTTTAAGAGGTCTCACCTCTTGGGCCTCCACAAAATGTTTAAGAGGTCTCACCTCTTGGGTCTCCACAAAATGTTATCAAGGTCTCACCTCTTGGGCCTCCACAAAATTTTTAAGAGGTCTCACCTCTTGGGCCTCCACAAAATGTTTAAGAGGTCTCACCTCTTGGGCCTCCACAAAATGTTTAAGAGGTCTCACCTCTTGGACCTCCACAAAATGTTTAAGAGGTCTCACCTCTTGGACCTCCACAAAATTTTATCAAGGTCTCACCTCTTGGGCCTCCACAAATTTTATCAAGGTCTCACCTCTTGGGCCTCCACAAAATTTTTAACAGGTCTCACCTCTTGGGCCTCCACAAATTTTATCAAGGTCTCACCTCTTGGGCCTCCACAAAATTTTTAAGAGGTCTCACCTCTTGGGCCTCCACAAAATGTTTAAGAGGTCTCACCTCTTGGGCCTCCACAAAATGTTTAAGAGGTCTCACCTCTTGGGCCTCCACAAAATGTTTAAGAGGTCTCACCTCTTGGGCCTCCACAAAATGTTTAAGAGGTCTCACCTCTTGGGCCTCCACAAAATTTTATCAAGGTCTCACCTCTTGGGCCTCCACAAAATTTTTAACAGGTCTCACCTCTTGGGCCTCCACAAAATTTTAACAAGGTCTCACCTCTTGGGCCTCCACAAATTTTTATCAAGGTCTCACCTCTTGGGCCTCCACAAATTTTTAACAGGTCTCACCTCTTGGGCCTCCACAAATTTTATCAAGGTCTCACCTCTTGGGCCTCCACATAATTTTATCAAGGTCTCACCTCTTGGGCCTCCACAAAATTTTTACAAGTCTCACCTCTTGGGCCTCACAAAAATTTTTAAGAGGTCTCACCTCTTGGGCCTCCACAAAATGTTTAAGAGGTCTCACCTCTTGGGCGTCCACAAAATGTTTAAAGAGGTCTCACCTCTTGGACCTCCACAAAATGTTTAAGAGGTCTCACCTCTTGGACCTCCACAAAATTTTTATCAAGGTCTCACCTCTTGGGCCTCCACAAAATTTTATCAAGGTCTCACCTCTTGGGCCTCCACAAATTTTTATTAAGGTCTCACCTCTTGGGCCTCCACAAAATTTTTAACAGGTCTCACCTCTTGGGCCTCCACATAATTTTATCAAGGTCTCACCTCTTAGGCCTCCACAAAATTTTCCATGAGCCTCTGGCCAGCCCACGGCCTCTTCCTGCCTTTTGCGGTCCTACGCATCCCTCCACATCCCCACTGCTTTACCTGCTAGACATGACACTGGGCCAGGTCGGGTCACTGACATCTCAAGCGCCAACAATTTGGGCATTTTAAGGCTTCTGCATGTGTTTGAGTTGTTTTTACATTTTAAAGAAGACATGTCTGACCACATCTCACACACACACACACAATGACAATTAGGGGTGGGGTCTATTTGCTTTCCCCTTTGCCTATGCCATCTGTGGTTGTCATAGGCAACGTGATTTTAAGGGGTGCAGAATTTCATCTTCTTTTTTGTCTAGTTTGGCTTGGGGTCCCTGGCAATGTAGAGGAAAGAAGGTTTCCTTGTATGGTCTCACTTTACAGAGAGGTTATATTGTCTTTGGAGTGTATTGTTGAGAGGCTGTGATAGTGGCGTAATAGTGCGACTTGGGCGCGTTATATGCACCCAGACATGCTTCCCCTGCTGTCCCAGTTGCATTCCAGCAGTGTTGGCATCCTTTTCTGAGGATTCAGGGTGGACTTGGTGACCTCCAAGTGGTCGAATTGAGATTTCCAAGTGGCGAGCATTTTTTTCCCATAGACTATAATGGGATTCGATAGTCGGTCGAATAGTCGAATTTCGCGGTCTATTCAAATCGAATTTCGAACTTTCGAATATTTCACTACTCGCTCATCTCTAGTCAGCATGAATATAAATGCTGATGTGTCTCTAGTTCATCATTTCACAATCTAATTACTGGTGAGCGGGGCTAGAGATTAGAAGAACAAAATATTGAGTTCTGTATTGACTGACGTACTATTTGCCTGTCATCAATGTACTGCTAAGATGAGACGTTAATCCTCAAGGGAGTAAAGGTTTCTTATGCCTTGTCGTCTAATCAAATATTTTTTGTATTATTCATGTATCTATGCATTTTAATAAAGCTGTATACAGCTGCTGATTATAAGACAAAGTAAAACATCTACTACTGGAGAAAATATCTTAAGCTGTGTACTTTAAAACTTGTAGTGTACCATATCGATACTACTGTTTTCCTTTATGAAGAAGTAATTAGAAAGGAAGAGTTAATAAAAAATGTTTTAAAATGTGCTCATTCTGATTAAACATGTTTTCCTGCACTAGCCAATTATAATCTATTCATATGTTACTTTACCACAGGAATCCCCCCATAAGTAATAGTACAAGGACTATAGTACTTTTTAGAGTGACGTGGCCCCTTCACGGCAGTTCCAAACACAGAAGCATTAAGTGAGCTGCATGACTAGATATACACTCATGTATCAGTGCACTGCTGTACCTAAAACAATTAAAAGACCTTGTTCTTCTTATTACTGAGGGTTCTTGAAATGGGGCACCCTCAAATTAACATAGTTAGTCCTCATGCACATGACTATATTTAGGGTTGGCATCCAATCCACATTTTTATGGTTAGCATGCAGACCCAATCATTTCTATGGGTCTACAAAAAATGCAGACAGCACAAAGATGTCATCTGTGTGCTATCAGCATCTATGGGGCTGTTCCACAAATAATACAACCATTATTATCCATTATGCGGCCAAGAATAGGCATTTCTATAATATGGATGGAGGAAAGTGTGGGATGCACATGGCCGGTATTTGTATTTTGCAGATACATGGCTTGTGGTTCTGAGCATAAGCCATCAGTAGATATTGGATGCTGATGAAGTGACATATTTTAATGGGGAGTTGAAGCTCATTTTTGTTAAACTAATCTCATTGTCTACTGTTTATTAAGACAGAGTTGAAAGAATTGGACCCATATAACAACCCATCTCCATATATCTTATTAGAACATATTAACATCATTGAGAGACTAGAGGATGCAGAGCAGATCCCATTCCTAAGTGCTAATACCACATTTCTCTTGTAGTGGCCACTGTTGAAGAAATGTATAACTGTCTGCAGCTGCTGACCTCAAATTAATTAGCTGCTCATCTGCTGGTCTTCATTTAGAGATAGGACAACTTATTTATAGGGGTTCTCAGGGTCATGGAGCCCATAGTCAGGGGGCCTAACATGGTGCCAAAGAAAAAAAAGAAAAGGTCCAGCGCTGAGCTCACTGGTCATGTGTCATTCCTGCATAGGTCACTACTGGGGCCATTAATCTACGGTGAACTGCCTGGAGATGGCAAATCACACTTCCAGTTCAGCAAGGACCAGAAGTGGTAGAGAGAAGAGCTCTGTGCTGGACTCTGAGCACTTGTGACCGGTAGGACTAACTACAGTCAAAATATAGTATATGGTCTTCTTTTAATGTGTTTATTTCAGTGTTAAAGAATAGGTTAAAAAGATTTTTTGCAGTATGTTTTTATGATGTTAGTACATATCAAATACTCTAAGTGACAAGTTACTGTTCTGCAATGACCTGTAGTACTAATAACTGCACTCTTAGACCTCAAGAGTCCCTCAGGCAGAAAATAATGCCAGTCAGCAATGTGCTTTCTTAGATTCCCTGGGGTCACTAGTAAACCAAGGGACATGAACTAAATATAAGGAAAATGAATACCAGAGGGATACTTCAGAGGTAAATAAAAAAAAAATAAAAAAAATAAGCAAGATTACAAGATTAGTTTGGTGTCCAATTCCACCTTGTCCTAGGGCTGTAACACACCAGAATGCCATGGGTGTCAAAACTTTTATAAAGAATGCACTTATTATAAACTGCTTAGGTTATACACAAAGAAATTTGTTTGCACAGTTTTTAAAAATCTAACTAAAGCCTTTTTATATTATTACGCTAACCAACACAAGGGAAAGCTCACAATAACTAGATATCCTGTACACAAAAATAAGGACACATTCAGGTTCCCATAACGCGAACAATTGATCCGTCATAATACCCAGCCAACAGACATGCACCCAGCACATTATAACAGTAACTTTCAATTCCCTACTGGTACTGCTATATAGGTACTACTGCAAATTCAAATATTAACACAACAGTAGTTTTCATTATGATTAGAGCAGTGGCATAGCATGGGGGAAGGGTACCAAATTGTAATGGAGCACCCAGCCACCAGGGCAGTGTTAATTTTTAACACTGTTAATAGTGGTCCGGTCAGCACACGGTCCGTAGAAGCGCTGCAGCTGCAAGGGGCAGTCAACAAAAATTATCTACAGAAGAATCCCGGCAGATGCTATATGCTTCAAAAGTTTATGCTTTTATTATATCATGCAAGAAATATACACAGGATGTGTTTCAGACCGTTCAGCCTTCATCAACGGTTGGCTGTCTGATAGGCTGCGCTCTTTGCCAAAAAAGGATGCTGCGTGCCACTCCAATTCCGAGCAAAGGCAGACAGCTACTGCTCAGTAAGAATAGAGTGTAGCAAGGTATTTTTTTTTTTATAGTTTAAGGGTGCAACTGTCTTTGCTACTGAGAGAAGAATTTTAGTGTGAGTGTGTGTGTGTGTGTGTGTGTGTGTGTGTGTGTGGGGGACAGGTTTGTGGTGGGGGGCCCTGCGAGTGTCTAGGCCTCTTCCATGGTAGTTTTACACATAATATCAGTGGGGCTGCCAGGGGGGCCACATGGGGCCTAAATAGGGATTAGGACTATTTTACCAATGGAGGATTATTACTGTGAGTTGCCTAAGTGGAGTCTGCAAAGTGAGTAGTATTGGTAAAATTCCTATGGGCCTGCTGTGCAGACTAGAGTTGAGCGAACGTGCTCATAACGAGCACTGTACTGCTCGGATTCCCTGCGCTCGCATGGGCGCAGCCATCTGGATCCGTCCTCCTCACCCGACGGATCTGGATGCCTGCGCCCATGCGAGCGCAGGGGATCCGAGCAGTACAGTGCTCATTACGAGCACGTTCGCTCAACTCTAGTGCAGACTCCACTTAAGGCCCCACAGTAATAATCTTCCTTATTACGCCATCCCCACTTAGGTCCCATGCCCCAGGCAAACACTGAGAATTGTACTTGTACTACTCTCGCTGAAGCTGATCAGGGGCATGGATTTGAAATGGGGATTGGGAATGGAACCCTTTTTTTCGATCCCTGTTGTAATAATTAGAGATGAGCGAACACTAAAATGCTCGGGTGCTCGTTATTCGAGTCAAATTTTTCCTGATGCTCGGGTGCCCGTTTCGAATAACGAACCCCATTGAAGTCAATGGGAGACTCAAGCATTTTTTGCAGGGAACCAAAGCTCTGCACAGGGAAGGTTGCGTGAAAACCTGGAAACCTCAGAAAATGATGGAAACACCACGGAAATGGACAGGAAACAGCAGGGGCAGCATGCATGGATGCCTCTGAGGCTGCCTAATTACCATTACCCCACATTCTGGCCAACAGCCTTGGGGTAACCCTCAAGACAATTGTGCTGACCCAGACCAAGATGGGCAAGGCACATGCGATGGCACATGTTAGGAAAGCACCCAACTAGGTGCAACAAAAGTCCATCGCCGCCTGCGGGTGACACCACTGCCCATGCTGGCACTGCTGTCCTATCCCCTGCCCCACGACGCAGGCATAAGCCTGAAACAGCGTGGTGACAGCGTGGTGGTGACACCAACATGTGACCAAGTTAGATTGAGGTAGCAGGTGAACCACCCAAAAATTTACCCTGACACAGCATGGCGGTGAACCCAGAGTGACCAAGTGAGACTGAGGTAGAAGGTGAAGCACTTAAAATTTTACCCTGACACGGAATGGCGGTGAACGTCAGACGCCGCCTGCATGAGATTAGGGATAGAGCTGCTGTCTGTCAGGGAGAGTGTTAGGGCCTCAATTTAGATGTTGGTTAGGCAGGAATCACCCACAAAGAACCCAACAGCCCTTCTAAGGGCTACAAGCACTTTTTTTTTTTTGGTCTCCTCCTGGCTGCTGGCTGGGACTTGTAGTGCAGCTACCGCCATCTTGGCTGCACACTGCTAGGGCGTGAAATTAGAATGTGGTTAGGCAGGAATCATCCAAAAAGAACCCAACGCTCCTTCTAAGGGCTACAACGACCTTTTCTTTTGGCCTCCTCCTGGCTGCTGGCTGGGACTTGTAGTGCAGCGACCGCCATCTTGGCTGCACAATGTTAGGGCCTCAATTTAGATTTTAGTTAGGCAGGAATCATCCACAAAGAACCCAACGGTCCTTCTAAGGGCTACAACGACCTTTTTTTTTTGGCCTCCTCTTGGCTGCTGGCTGGGACTTGTAGTGCAGCTACCGCCATCTCGGCTGCACGCTGTGCACAGTGATTGGTGGCAGAAGGGACAGCACATGGTCCACACAGACCCAAAAGAAATTGCCCAAAGTCCTCTCAGTACTCATTTTTGCTGCTGCTGTACCTTGGCTTGGTGGATGATGAGGTGACTGACCCGAGCTGGGTTGGTAAGCCTAGTCAAGACAGTGCTTCTGAGGGGGAGGCAAGTGCAGCACCAGAACAGGTTGGAAGAGGCAGTGGGGTGGCCAGAGGGAGAAGCAGGGCCAGAGCAAGTAGATCAGCAACTGTTTCACGTAATGAAGCTCCCGTGCTGAGGCCTAGATGTTCGCAAGTCTGGAGGTTCTTTAAAGAAAGTGAGGATGACCGACAGACTGTGGTGTGCAACTTGTGCCACACCAGGATCATCAGGGGAGCCACCACTACCAGCCTAACCACTATCAGCATGCGCAGGCATATGAGTGCTAAACACACGACTCAATGGAACCAAGGCCGTTCACCTCCTACGGATCACACCACTGCTCCTTCCCCTGTGTCACATGCTGGCTCAGTGAGTCAACCCCCTGCCCAGGACCCCGGCACAAGCACCTCCCGCCCTACAACCACCCCTTCACCTCCACGATCCTCCACACCCTACACCAATGTGTCCTAGCGCAGCGTTCAGCTGTCTTTGCATCAGACATTGGAGCGCATGCGCAAACGCAAACTCAAATACAATTCCACCCACATGCACAAGCCATAAACGTCCACATTTTCAAACTGCTGAGCCTGGAGATGCTGCAATATAGACTGGTAGAGACTGAGGCTTTCCACAACCTGATGGCGGTGGCTGTCCGTCGGTACTTGGTCCCCCACAATTTTTCACGATGTGCCATCCTAGCCCTACACTAGCACGTGTCAGAAAACATCATCCGTGCCCTGACCAATGCGGTTACTGAGAAGGTCCACCTAACCACGGACACGTGGACAAGTGCTGGCGGGCAGGGACACTATATCTCCCTGACGGTACATTGGGTTAACTTGGTGGAGGCTGGGATCGAGTCTGACCCTGGGGCCGCTCATGTAATACCCACACCAAGGATTGAGGGGCCTACCTCGGCCACGGTGTCTCAGACTTATTATGCCTCTTCCTCCAACTCCTCCTCCTCCTACTTTCAAATACAATCTGTGAGCACGGCGCCTTCAGTCGGTAGCTCTAGGCACAGCAGCACTGCTGTGGGTAAGCGCCAACAGGTGGTGCTGAAACTGCTGAGCTTAGGTGACAAGAGGCACACGCCCAAGAGCTGTTACAGGGCATCACGGCGCAGACCCATCTTTGGCTGGTGCCGCTGAAACTGAAACCAGGCATGGTTGTGTGTGACAACGGGCGTAACGAGCAGAACTTTTCCACTCTCATTCCTGTAGAGGAAAGGAGTATGAGAGTGAATCAATATCAACAGTCCGTAGGGCACAAGCTTAAACTATCCTTCCCATCTGACACCGCTAGCGGCAGAGGATGTAGTTCTGTTGGCCAACTCGTGGAGGAGAGGAGGGGAGCAGGCAGCTTGTTAAGCACTGGAAGGGGAACACTCTCCAAGGCCTTTGAAAGTTTTATGGCACCCCAACAAGACTATGTCACCCGTCCCCCAGTAGGGGGGAGCTGTTCAGAAAGATGGTGAGGGAGTACCTAGGTGACCATACCAACATCCTGCGTGATCACTCTGCTCCATACAACTACTGGGTTGCACAGCTGGACACATTGCCCGAACTGGCGCTGTACGCCTTGGAGGTGCTGGCCTGCCCTGCCGCTAGCGTGTTGTCAGAGTAGGTCTTCAGTGCAGCTGGTGGCATCATCACTGATAAGCGTACACGCCTGTCAACTGACAGCGCTGACAGGCTGACGATTTTTGAAATGAATAAAGCCTGGATTTTACCGGAATGCAGTTGGGAATGTAGTTCAACATGAAGATTCTTTATGTATCCTCTCCTCCTTTTCCTCCTCCTCCTCTTCGCACACAAACGCTGAGCCAACAGGCAATGTTTCTGAGGGCCAACTGGCGCTCTATACAAGCAATGTTTACGGAGGGCCACCTACAGGCCCTCTCTCCAATAAATTTTTTAGTAGCGTCAACTACAGACACTCAAAAATAATTTTACAGGAGGGTCAACTACAGACACTCCAAAAACAATTTTACAGGAGGGTCAACTACAGACACTCCAAAACATTTTTTTAGGAGGGTCAACTTCAGACACTCCAAAACAAATTTTTGGGAGGCTCACCTACAGCCATTTGACTGCAATCTCAGTCTGACCAAGGTATTGGTGGTGTCAACGCCATGCTGTGTCAGTGTAAAATTTTATGTGCTTTACCTACTACCTGAGTGTAACTTGGTCACTCTGTTGTCACCGCCATGCTGTGTCAGGTTAAAATTGTATGTGCTTCACCTGCTACCTCAACTAACTTGGTCACTTGTTGGTGTAAACACTAGAGTGTGGCTACTATACCGCACACGACAGAATTGTTCACTGCACTTTAGTATATATAACTGAGAGAAAAAAAAGGAATTTTTAGACTGCGGCTATTTTACCGCAAACCACTACATTTTTCAATGGACTGTAGTACATATAACTGAGAAAAAAAACCTAGTCTTTAAATGGCGGCTATTTTACCGCAAAACACTCCAATTTTCCACTGGACTGTAATACATAGAACTGAGAGAAAATACGTATTTTATAGACTGACGCTGCTGTACAGCACACTAGAGAATTGTTCACTGGGCTGTAGTACATATAACTGAGAAAAAACATAGTCTTTAAATGGCGGCTATTTTGCCGCAAACCACTCCATTTTTCACTGGACTGTAGTACATATAACTGAGAAAAAACGTATTCCCTAGACTGACGCTACTGTACAGCACACTACATAATTGTTCACTGCACTGTAGGAAATATAACTGAGAGAAAAAACGTATTCCCTAGACTGACGCTACTGTACAGTACACTACATAATTGTTCACTGGACTGGAGTACATATAACTGAGAAAAAACGTATTCCCTAGACTGACGCTACTGTACAGTACACTACATAATTGTTCACTGGACTGGAGTACATATAACTGAGAAAAAACGTATCCCCTCGACTGACGCTACTGTACAGTACACTACATATTTGTTCACTGGACTGTAGTGTATAGAAATGAAAGAAAAAAAACGTATTCCTTAGACTGCACTACAGATCCCAGCAAGCCAAGGTACAGCAGCAGCAGCAAAAATGAGTACTAAGAGGACTTTGGGCAATCGTGCTATCTCCTCTACCACCAGTGCACAGCGTGCAGCCAAGATGGCGGTAGCTGCACTACAAGTCCCAGTCAGCAGCCAGGAGAAGACAAAAAAAAAGGTGCTTGTAGCCCTTAGAAAGGCTGTTGGGTTCTTTGTAGAAGATTCCTACCTAACCACATTCTAATTTCACGCTCTAACAGTGTGCAGCCAAGATGGCGGTAGCTGCACTACAAGTCCCAGCCAGCAGCCAGGAGGAGACCAAAAAAAAAAAAAGGTGCTTGTAGCCCTTAGAAGGGCTGTTGGGTTCTTTGTGGGTGATTCCTGCCTAACCAACATCTAAATTGAGGCCCTAAACACTCTCCCTGACAGACAGCAGCTCTATCCCTAATCTCATGCAGGCGTCGTGTGACGCGAGCATCGCGGGACCAGATTCTTATATTCCCAGGTCATCTAATCTGGCCAGCCAATCCCTGCTATCGACTTGTAGGGGCCCCACGTGATTCTAGGAGGTACCAAAGACTCTCCTGCGTGTTGATTGGCTGAGAAAAGGCGCCTAACATGCAGGAAGAGGAAGATGCCATTTCCTCGAGGATCGCGATATGCTCGCCCGAGTAGCGAGCATATGCGAATACCCTAATGCTCGAACGAGCACTAAGCTCGGACGAGTATGTTCGCTCATCTCTAGTAATAATACGTCAGTGGAGCACAAGAGGTGTTAAGAAAAGGAGTCATCCACTGATCCCACTACATGTGCAGCTGGAGTATGTTTCTATAAAAAGGGGCATGTCCACGGTTTATGGGGAACAATACTTAGCTTGTCCTAGGTGCTGGTATCGCAAGCTGGAACAGAATAATCACCTTTAGACTGGGGTATGGACACTTCAGCACCTCAATATGCCTTTCATTATTACGTCAGCAGGAGTTAAATGCGGAAGAGGAACCTATCAATGGATTGTAGTCCCATCATAATACTAAAGGTTATTATTAGAGATGAGCGAGCATACTTGTCCGAGCTTGGTGCTTGTTCGAGTATTACGGTACTCGTAAGTGCTCGCTGCTCGGACGAGTATCTCGCCATGCTCGAGGAAATGGCAACTTCCGCATTGTGCATTTTTGGCACCTATAAACTCAGCCAATCACAAGCCAGGAGACTCTGCGGTACACCCAGCATCACGTGGAGCCCTTACATGTTGATAGCAGGGGTTGGCTGGCCTGATCAGGTAACCCTGGAATATACTAGTGACTGCCCGCGGTGCTTGGCTCAGATGCTGTCTGGATGTTGTTAGGGATAGAGCTGCTGCGTTTCAGGGAGAGTGTTAGGGCCTGCATTTAGTTCTTTGTTAGGCAGGAGTGATCTCACAAGAACCCAACAGCCCTTCTAAGGGCTACAAGAAATTTTTTTTTTGTCTCCTGGCTTGGCTGGCTGTCTGGCACTAGTAGTGCAGCTATCGCCATATATAACCCTTTTTTTTTTTATTGTTCTATCTCAGTGATACAAATACATTTCACACAGCTGCGTGGAACCATTCTGTTTGTCACAGTTCAGCTGTCCACTCACTACAATCCGTATTTTCTGTCCAGTTGACACATTCTGTACGTCACTTAATTAAACAAGGTCTTTTGCTCTCACGTATACAGCTAGATCACAAAAATCTCTGTGCGACATTTGTCTGGGTTGCAGTCAAAATAGCCACCGTCAGCAGGGGCTGAGTTAGCTCTCTGATAGTTTCTGCACGTCACGTTAAAAAAAAAAAACTAAAACTAAAAAAAAAATATAAACAAAAAAATATATATAAATATAATATATATAAAAAATATATTTCTGTCAAGGTGACACATTCTGTACGTCACTTAATTAAAAA
>ONZH01002546.1:0-16405 GCA_900303285.1 Rhinella marina
GTACCATTTTAGGGGCCGTGCTGACGGCATATAAAAGTAATTCATTGTCTTTCATTATTACATTTGCCCAGACTAATTTCTTTATTTAATATTTTCCGCTGATACTCGCATTGTTTTTAAAGAATATTGCGTAAATTCAAGGCCGGTGTTCATCCTTTTTGGCCTAATGCCACAGCAAACTTTCCCCTGTGGAGATTGATTTCTTTCTATTCTCAACTTAACCTTATTTGGCTCTCATCACAGTTCAGCAATATCGCACAGTAAAACTGGCTCTTACCTTCATCTACTAGTCATTCTCTGGCAACACACAAGTCAGATTTCCGGTCCACACAGACATAAAAATCACTTATGTTCTTGAGCACACCTGCGGAGCCGTTGTTTCTGGTAACAATTACACCAAATTACCACCCATGTTTCAACTTTCAGAACGGAGTTGGGCAGACAAACACAAGCACGCCTGACAAGGGGAGGGGTTAGTCTCAATCAGACTTAATTCTTCTGACCGCACGGACTGCACACTAGCTTTGAGGTTTGATTACATCTGCTACCCGCTGCCTGTACACTGCAGCCTAATACAGAAAATCACTTCTGGCTGGTCACGTCTCTCTAGACAACTCTCTAGAGGACCCAGCGCAGGAAAACCCTTCTGGCCGGTCACGTCTGTCTAGACAATCAATCTAGACGACCCGGCACAGGAAAACCCTCCTGGCCGGTCACGTCAGTTTAGACAACAAATCTAGACGACCCGGCGCAGGAAAACCCTCCCGTGACTACCCAGCACGGGGAAAACACCTCCCTGCGAGCGGATCGCCCCCTCTGTCTCAGGCTCTCTCACAAGAAGCTTGCACAGAGATTATGCGATCCCCCTGTCCGATCCATGGTCAGTTTCTCACTCGGTTTTCCTCTCCCCTTTCAGTAACACAAACCACATAAAACACAAACCACAGTAGAAACAAACCCTTATTTCGGGTTCTTTAAGCTCAAAGTTTCAACTTCAGCCAAAGCTGCTGCTGGTAACTTCTATCTAGCAGAAATGACTACCGTAATGCAGTGCAGACTCGACAAGAGGTAGGTAAGATAATCAATTTTCTTACCTTCTCTTTGGGGCTACAGTCCCCTCCCTCAAGCGACCGTGCACCACACTCTGGAAGCCCGTTCCTTCGGCTACAGAAATTACATTCCCTCGAGCCCACCCAAGGGACGCCAACTGATAAGGATGGCTCTCAAAGGGAGCCACAAAGTTTGTTTCTCTGCTCCAAATTAAAGTAATCCTAGGATTTTACATGCATGGAAGAAACAACACTGACACCTTGTAGGGTCAAAGAGGTTCTCGTTTATTAGAGGTGGGTACAAAGGTTATATACCCCAGGGAGGGGTAAATCCTCTCCTGAGGGTTAGAGTATATTTTATTGGTTAGTAATGCAATATAAAGTTTCACTTCTGCACATCTAGTCTAGCTAAAGAATGTAAACTACAGATAACAGCAGGAGTGGTCCCGGAGCCAGCGCCATCTTGTAATGGCTTTACATCTTCAGTCTTCATATCCATAACACTAGTGTACCACACACCACAGAATTTTTCACTGGACTGTATTAAATGTATCTGAGAGAAAAAACGTATTCTCTAGACTGCGGCTAGTGTACCGCATAACACACAATTTTTCACTGCACTGTAGGATATATAACTGAGAGAAAAAATGTATATTTTGTAGACTCCGGCTAGTGTGCAGCACACGACAGAATTTTTCACTGCACTCTAGTATATATAACTGAGAGAAAAATCATATATTTTCTAGACTCCGGCTAGTGTGCAGTACACAACAGAATTTTGCACTGCACTGTAGTATATATAACTGAGAGAAAAAATGTATATTTTTCTAGACTTCGGCTAGTGTACCGCACACCACACAATTTTTCACTGGACTGTAGTATATATAAGTGAGAGAAAAAACATATTTTCTAGACTGCGGCTACTGTACCGCACACCACAGAATTGTTCACTGGACTGTAGTCACCGCCATGCTGTGTCAGGCTAAATTTTTGGGTGGTTCAGCTGCTATCTTAGTCTAACCACGCCACTCTGGGGTTCACCGCTATGCTGTAAACTGCAATCTTAGTCTTAAAGAGGACCTTTCATGCTTTTATTTTACAGTAGCTAAATACCTTTACTGGGAGGTTACACCCCGCTGATGCTGCCACCCGTGACCGCTCTTCAAAATAGCGCTCCTGTGCCCCCCTGTATTTTTCCCGCTCAGTATGCTAATACTGAGAATCGGTACAGGGAGGAGGAGATGCCCGGGTTTCTCAATGGGCATCTCCTTAATCACATCGGAGAGCGTCACAGCCAAGAAGTTTTTTTCTCCCTGGCTGTGAAGCTCTCCGATGTGATTGGATTGCGGCATAGCCAGGGAGAAGGAGACGCCCATTGAGAAACCCTGGCGTCTTCTCCTCCCTGTTGCGATGCTCAGTATTAACATACTGAGTGGGAAAAATACAGGGGGGCGCAGGAGCGCTATTTTGAAGAACGGTCACGGGTGGCAGCATCAGTAAAGGTATTTAGCTACTGTAGAATTAAAGCATGAAAGGTCCTCTTTAACAAGTCATCCTGGGGTTCACCCCCATTCTGTAAACTGCAATCTCAGTCAAACTTTGTAATTTAAGGTGTGCTAGACTACAATTTTAGCGGGTTCACCTGCAATCTCAGTCACAGACTGTCATTCAGGGGTGCACCACCATGCTTTTTTAAACCATTTGTTTCTGAGCATCAACCCCAGGCTCTCACTCACGATTTTTTGAAGGCTTGCCACTGCACTGTCATCCAAAATTGTCTTCAGGGTCACCGGCAGCCTCTCCAACAACAACTTCAAGGACGGTTACTACCAGGCCCTGGCACACAAACATTGTCTTGAGGGGCACTAAAAGGCTCTGCACCCACCCACGTGTGGAGACTAATAGGTGGGTGCAGTGTGCGTCTTAGCCCATCTGGAATTAGGAAAGCTGGGCACTGTGCTTGGAGGTCTGCCGTGGACAGGGCCGGTGGGTGGTGGGTGCGTGTTTGCCCGTCTGGGATGGGGAGAGCTGGGCACTGTGCTGGGAGAACTTTGTGTACGCTGTGGACTACTGGGTGGGTGTGGAGAGGGAGACGCTTATGCCTGCGTCGTGGGGCGGGGGATAGGACAGCAGTGCCAGCATGAGCAGTGGTGTCACCCGCAGGCGGCGATGGACCTTTGTTGCACCTAGTTGGGTGCTTTCCTAACATGTGCCAGCTCATGTGCCGTGCCCATCTTGGTCTGGGTCAGCACAATTGTCTTGAGGGTCACCACCAGGCTGTTGCCCAGAATTTGGCATAATGGTACGATTAGGCAGCCTCAGAGGCATCCATGCATGCTGCCCCTGCTGTTTCCTGACCATTTCCATGGTGTTTCCATCATTTTCTGAGGTTTCCACGCAACCTTCCCTATGCAGAGCTCTGGTCCCCTGCAAAAAATGCTCGAGTCTCCCATTGACTTCAATGGGGTTCGTTATTCGAAACGAGCACCCGAGCATCAGGAGAAATTCGACTCGAATAACGAGCACCCGAGCATTTTAGTGCTTACTCATCTCTAGTTCCCAACTTCAAAAAAGCAAAATTTAGCCAACTGAGAGGCCATTGGCCTAACTAACTGGGACAAAGTCCTCAAACATAAAAATAAATGGGATATTTGTAAAAGCATCCTAAACTCTAATTGTGGTACATACCTTATGGATGTTAGCTGAGCGCTCTGTGCCTGCTCGCTGGTCCTGCACATGGTCATGGACTCGCTCATTCCCTCCTGCTGCCATGCACCATACTGACAAGCTCGGGCATCAGGTAGCTTAACTGTTCTTAACTGTTCTAACTGTGCTCCATATCAGAGTTTACTTCCTGCTTGAATCCTGAACTGTTGCTAGGGTGTGCACTAGTGTGTCTCTCCTCCCTTGTGAGGCAGCACATACACGCCCTCTATCTCCCCAGCCTATGCAATCTTGTTCACTAGCTTGTCTAGTTCTTTGTGTGAAGGTGTTTTGTAGTTCTGCTTTTCTGTGTACCAGACCCTGCTTCTCGATTGAACGGACTTTACTTAATTGACGCCTGCTTCTGACCTCGTACTTCATTTATGGACTTTGCTTTACCACAGTCTGTCCTGACCCTGGACTTCATTCCCCTCGGTGCTTTGCACCGGTATCTCTGACCCCCTAGTCAGCTGCCACTGACTCGGGGGACTGCTCTGGAGTGGCACCTGGTGAATACCTTAATCATACCTCCCAACTTTGCAAACAGTGAAAGAGGGAGATATTGTGCGGCAAATTTTTTCAGCACTAGGCCACGCCCCTAACTCCGCCCGCTATAAGCTAATTTCACCCAGTCCCCTTACTGCACGGGGATAATAAACACAGTGATGTCAGAGATAATAAACATAGTGATGTCACCGTACAGGGATAATAAACACAGTGATGTCACCGTACAGGGATAATAAACACAGTGATGTCACCGTACAGGGATGATAAACACAGTGATGTCACCGTACAGGGATAATAAACACAAGTGATGACACCGTATAGAGATAATAAACACAGTGATGTCACAGTACAAGGATAATAAACACAGTGATGTCACAGTACAGGGATAATAAACACAGTAATGTCACAGTACAGGGATAATAAACACAGTGATGTCACAGTACAGGATAATAAACACAGTGATGTCACAGTCCAGAGATAATAAACACAACGATGTCACAGTACAGGGATAATAAACACAGTGCTGTCACAGTCCAGAGATAATAAACACAGTGATGTCACAGTCCAGAGATAATAAACGCAATGATTATTATGCAGCACGAGGTACGGAGAGCTGCAGGGGGGGACGGGAGGGAGGATGGAAGAATCAGGCAGTCGATTCCGGCTGTCTGCTTCTTCATGTAACAGACAACTGTCTCTGCGTCCTATGGACGTAGAGACAGCTGCCAGAGACCGGGACATACCTCCCACATGCCGGGACAGCAGGACAGCCACTGCAATCCGGGACTGTCCCGCCAGATCCAGGACGGTTGGGAGGTATGCCTTAATGGCCCAAGCCTATCCTTCACTCTAGTGAAGACCAGGTAGTTCACTAGAGTGAAGGATAGGCTTGGGCCATTAAGTCAGGCCCTTCCAGGGTATAGCTGGTCAGTGGCACAGTGAGTCCACACCCACTGGCATAACAATAGGAATAAAAGGGTAAGGAACAAGAAAAAACAAATGTGAATAAATAGAATTGTAAAGAAAGCAATAAATAACAAAAAAAAAACATTTAAATCACTAAAACAGGAGAGTAGCAAGGAAGCATTGAAAATCTATAAGGAAAAAAATAGGATATGTAAAACACTAATAAAAGCAGCCAAACTAGAGACTGAGAGATTAATTGCTAAAGAGAGTAAAACTAACCCTAAAATGTTCTTCAGTTATATAAATGGTAAAAAGTATAAATCTGAAGGTGTCGGCCCTTTACAGAGTGATGAGGGGGAATTACATTTTTTTTCTCAACTGTATTCACTGAGGAAAATAAACTGTCAGTTGAAATGCAGAATGTAAAAGTAAATTCCCCATTAAAAGTGCCCTGTTTTACCCAGGAAGAAGTACAGCAGCGTCTTAAAAAGATATTCGCCAGGACAATTCGCCAGGACCGGATGGCATACATCCCTGTATCCTAAGAGAATTAAGTAATGTTATAGCCAGACCCTTATTTCTGATATTTAAGGACTCTATATTGATAGGAAATGTTCCACAGGAGTGGCGCATAGCAAATGTGATACCAATATTCAAAAAGGGTCCAAAAACAGAGCCTGGAAACTATAGGCTGGTAACATCTGTTGTGGGCAAACAGTTTGAAGGTTTTCTAAGAGACGCTATCCTGGAATACCTCAAAGAAAATAAGCAAATAACTCCATATCAGCATGGCTTCATGAGCAATCGGTCATGTCAAACTAATTTAATCAGTGAGGAGGTAAGTTCTAGACTTGACCGTGAATCAAAGGATGTCATATATCTTGACTTTTCCAAAGCATTTGATACTGTACCATATAAATGTATATAAAATGAGAATGCTTGGACTGGGAGTAAATGTCTGTATGTGGGTAAGTAACTGGCTCAGTCATAGAAAACAGAGGGTGGTTATTAACTGTACACATTCACATTGGTTCACTGTCACTAGTGGGGTCAGTACTGCACTCTATTCTCTTCAATATATGTATTAATGATCTTGTAGAAGACTTGCACAGTCAAATATAACTTTTTGCAGATGACCCTAAACTGTGTAAAGTAATTAACAAGGATGGAGACTGTATACTGCTACAGATGGACCTGGATAGGTTGGAGGCTTGGGCAGAAAAGTGGCAGATGTGGTTTAACACTGGCAAATGTAAGGTTATACACATGGGAAGAAAAAATACATGTCACCAGTACATACTAAATGGTAAAACACTGGGTAACACTGACATAGAAAAGGACTTAGGAATTTTAGCGAACAGCAAACTAAGCTGTAGAAACCAGTGTTAGGCAGCTGCTGTCAAGGCCAATAAGATAATTGGTTGCATGAAAAGGGGCATATATGCCCATGATGAGAACATAGTCCTGTCACTTTACAAATCACTAGTCATACCACACATAGAGTACTGTGAACAGTTCTGGGCTCCTGTGATCAAGGCAGACATAGCACAGCTGGAGAGGGTTCATAGAAGGGCAACTAAAACTAATAACTGGAATTGGTGGACTACAGTACCCAGAAAAATTATCAAAATTATGGTCATTCACTTTAGAATAAAGATGACTGAGGGGAGATCTAATAACCATGTATAAATATATCAGGGGTCAGTAAAGAGATCTCTCCGATCATCTATTTACTCCCAGGACTGTGACTGGGACGAGAGGACAACCTCTGCGTCTAGAGAAAAGAAGGTCTGTACAGAAACATATAAGAGGATTTTTTACAGTAAGAGCATTGAGACTATGGAACTCCCTGCATGAGGAGGTGGTGATGGTGAATTCATTAAGAGTTCAAGATGGATCTGAATATATTTCTGGAGTGTAATAATATTATAGGTTATAGTTACTAGATATAGATTGTTGATCCAAAGAGTTATTCTGATTGCCAGAGTCGGGTAGGAATGTTTTTCCCCTAAAGTGAGGAAAATTGTCTTCTACAGGCTGAACAGGTTGGACATATGTATTTTTAAAGGGAGTCTGTCACCTCATTTTCACCTATATAACTAAAAGCACTGCCCCACAGAAGATTGCATACACATCCCAGACATACGTTGTGCGCACTGTGTGTCTGTATTACATGTCCAGAAAAAGCACTTTTATTCTGCAGGAAAACAGATCCCAAGTGCCCGGCTGAAAGTGAAACTAAAAAACAGCTTTCTCTCCCGACTCAATTTCTAACAGCTATATCTTCTGATATACTAGACATAATGCTATGATTTTGGTATGATATTAAAACTTGGAATGCCAGCTTTCAAAAAAGGTCAGAACCATTTTTCTATCTGCTACCAATCCCAAGATATGAGCAGCTAAAGCAGCCCTCCCCTCTTCAGTCTAGTTTGCAGCAGCAGCAGAGCCAGGCACTTGGGAGCTGTTTTCCTGCAGAATAAAAGTGCTTTTTCTGAACAAGGAGTACAGACACAAAGTGCACACAGGTATGTCTGGGATGTGTATGCAATCGTCTGTGGGGCACTGCTGTTAGCTATATAGGTGAAAATGAGGTGACAGACTCCCTTTAAGCGTTATAAACTATGTTACTATGTTATCCAAACCCCAGATACGTTTTTATTAAGAAAAATATTCCCCCCACACTCATTCCCTCACTCATACTGGCTGAACTAGTGTGTTTTGGTATAAGGTTGGGAACCTCAGCTTCACTGGGCCCTGGAGCCAGAGCTACTTCCAAAAGACAGGCCACCAGCCCCTTATATAAGGGCTAATCAGCATGCTTACCCTGATTAGAAGCAGCCCCATCCCCACTTTTACCATTACCCTCTGCTTTATCAGTACTAGTGTTTACTAAATTTGGGTGCTGCTTATCCGAACCCAGGTGCAGCTTTTTCATGGTGCTGCTAATCTGGACCAGCAGCGCCAATGGAAAACAAGGGTGTTAGTCCCAGTTCTAGCCTTATATTGGGAGGCATAACCGCCATAGCCCCAGCAGCTCCTTCAAGCCTCTGTTGCCCTGAAGGAACAGGGTCATCAGCGGTCAGAGCTGGAGCTCTTGCTGCTAACTCTGGCACAGAGTCCCCCCCCAATTAGGGAATAAACTTCAGAGCCTATGTTCTTATCGCCCACCATAACCTTCGCATCCGGCTTTTCAGCCAGTGCTGCACCAGCTCCGTCCCCATTACTGTAAACAGTTGCAGAGCTCAGCGTCATGTTATATACCTCGTTCTCCCCTCTCTCCTGCACCAAGTCCACCATAGAACACTGGCTGGGCTTAGATGAGGGGCTAAACCAGTGAGCCAGCCCTGTGGATTACCCAGGGGTCCCAGAGAGGGGGTGTATATGAATCATACCTGCTCCTGAAGCTTTGTCTTCTTGGCTTTTTTATTTTTAGCACCCCCTGGTGTTTTCTGTGACAGCTCACCCCAAAGCACAAGTCCTGGAAATGTACTGGGGACTCCAGGATCTGGATCTCCTCCTTGAGGACCCCTTAAGGGCTATAGGTCTCACACTCATCTCCCGAGCGACCAGAACTGCAGCTGGGTGACATATCTGCTTGGCGGGGAAGGGGCCCACTGTACTGAACCTGCTGCTGCTCATGCAGGCTGCCAGGTGGATCTTGCTGGTCACCATCACCATCCTCCTAAACTGTTTGGCCTTACTCCACCTGGCTATCAGTCTGCAGCCCCATCTGCCTTCTCTCCTTCTCCTCCACCATTTTCTGAAATCGGACCTCATTTAGCAGCTCCTCTTCAAACGGGCCACTTTTCTCTCTGAGGACAGTTCTCCTTTCCTCTAACATCCCAATGTCAGCTTGGAACGGCTGTACTTGGTTCAGCAGCCCCTGCTTCTTCCTCTTGCGGGCCACTTCAACACAAGCTCCACCCGTAGGGAGCCATAGGTGGAAATTGACTCCCGGGTTTTCTTTACTAGATCCAGCCTTTCGACTCTTCTTCCTGTCCACAGACTTGGGGGAGATAGAAGCCACATTGCTGTGACTCCTGCCATATCTTCTTACCCCTGAGTCCTCCATAGAGGCCAAACGCTGGCTCTTCCTGTCCCCTGCTGCTGGGAACAGAAGCTTGGGGCTTGCCCCCTTCACTCATGCCTGAGAAACCACTGGGGAGGAGAGAGCTGGCCTCAGGTGGCTGGATGACCCCTAGGCAATGCAGAAGTAGCTCTCACGCACAGCTTCTCATGACCATACCCAAAACTGATTGGAGAGCTGCACTCACTATTCTGCTGGTGCAGATATTTTTGTATGTTAAAAAATAAATATATTTATTTATTTACAAACTAGAGATGAGTGAGCACTAAAATGCTTGGGTGCTTGTTTCGAATAACGAACCCCATTGAAGTCAAGGGGAGACTCGAGCATTTTTTGCAGGGGACCTAAGCTCTGCATAGGTAAGGTTGCATGAAAACCTCAGAAAATGATGGAAACACCACGGAAATGGACAGGAAACAGCAGGGGCAGCATGCATGGATGCCTCTGAGGCTGCCTAATCGTACCATTATGCCAAATTCTGGGCAACAGCCTGGTGGTGACCCTCAAGACAATTGTGCTGATCCAGACCAAGATGGGCAAGGGACATGAGCTGGCACATGTTAGGAAAGCACCCAACTAGGTGCAACGAAGGTCCATCGCCGCATGCGGGTGACACCTCTGCTCATGCTGGCACTGCTGTCCTATTCCCCGCCCCACGACGCAGGCATAAGCATCTCCCTCTCCGCACCCCCCCAGTAGTCCACAGCGTACACAAAGTTCTCCCAGTACAGTGCCCAGCTCTCCCCATCCCAGACGGGCAAACATGCACCCACCACCCACTGACCCTGTCCACGGCAGACCTCCAAGCACAGTGCCCAGCTTTCCTAATTCCAGATGGGCTAAGACGCACACTGCACCCACCTATTAGTCTCCACACGTGGGTGGGTGCAGAGCCTTTTAGTGCCCCTCAAGACAATGTTTGTGTGCCAGGGCCTGGTAGTAACCGTCCTTGAAGTTGTTGTTGGAGAGGCCGCCGGTGACCCTGAAGACAATTTTGGATGACAGTGCAGTGGCAAGCCTCCAAAAAATCGTGAGTGAGAGCCTGGAGGTGACGCTCAGAAACAAATGGTTTAAAAAAGCATGGTGGTGCACCCCTGAATGACAGTCTGTGACTGAGATTGCAGGTGAACCCGCTAAAATTGTAGTCAGCACACCTTGGTGGTGAACCCCTAAATTACAAAGTTTGACTGAGATTGCAGTTTACAGCATGTGGGTGAACCCCAGGATGACTTGTTAAGACTGGGATTGCAGTTAACAGCTTGGCGGTGAACCCCAGAGTGGCTTGGTTAGACTAAGATAGCAGCTGAACCACCCAAAAATTTTGCCTGACACAGCATGGCGGTGACTACAATTCAGTGAACAATTCTGTGGTGTGCGGTACAGTAGCCGCAGTCTAGAAAATTTTTTTTTTTTCTATCACTTCTATATACTACAGTCCAGTGAAAAATTGTGTGGTGTGCGTTACACTAGCCGGAGTCTAGAAAATATACGTTTTTTCTCTCAGTCATATATTCTACAGTGCAGTGAAAAATTCTGTCGTGTGCTGCACACTAGCCGGAGTCTACAAAATATAATTTTTTTCTCTCAGTTGTATATCCTACAGTGCAGTGAAAAATTGTGTGTTATGTGGTACACTAGCCGCAGTCTAGAGAATACGTTTTTTTCTCTCAGATACATTTAATACAGTCCAGTGAAAAATTCTGTGGTGTGTGGTACACTAGCCACAGTCTAGAGAATACTTTTTTGGCCTCAGATATTAATTCTACAGTTTAGTGATTACACAAAATGTTGAACCCAAGGGCTAAGGGTCGAGGGCATCCAAGTGATGTAGGGGGGCAGAGGCCGTGGTCCTGGGCAGGGTGACACAGTACCTACTGATGAGAGAGCAGTGGAACACCGCAGAGTTTCTCTCCCTTGCTTTATCTCGCAACTTACAGGGTTACGTGGTACACCACTATTGAAACCACAACAGTGCAAACAGGTGATGACGTGGATAGCGGATAATGTGTCCAGTAATTTATCCACCACCCAGTCTTCCACGCAGTCCACCCACGCTAGCCAAGGGAGTAGACCTCTGGCTCCTCCAACTCAACCTCCTTCCCCCCAGCCTGCCCCCCCTCCCATGGAAAATATGGATTCAGATACAGCATACTCACAGGAACTCTTTTCAGGACCCTACCCAGAGACACAAACCACTGCTCAACAGCAACCTGAGCAGTTGCTCTGTCCCAATGCCCAAAATTTAGAACTTTCACAGTCTGTGGGTGATGCGAGTGTGGACTTAGTGCAAGTAGTGCATCAAGAGGTGTCGGATGATGATGATGAGACACGGTTGTCAGACATTGACGTTGTTGTCAGGGCAGTAAGTCCCAGGGGGGAGCAGAGTGAGGAATCGGAGGAAGAGCAGGTGGATGATGAGGTGACTGACCCGAGCTGGGTTGGTAAGCCTATTCAAGACAGTGCTTCTGAGGGGGAGGTGCAGCAGCACTGCCATGGATGAGCACCAACAGGCGGTGCTGAAACTGCTGAGCTTAGGTGACAAGAGGCACACCGCCCAAGAGCTGTTATAGGGCATCACGGCGCAGACCTATCTTTGGCTGGCGCCGCTGAAACTCAAACCAGGCATGGTTGTGTGTTACAACGGGCGTTACCTGGTGGCGGCTCTGCAACTCGGCAGATTCACCCATGTGCCATTATACACCAATACTATTTCCCAAAGTAACAACAACCCATATAAACACTGCATATAAAACCTGCCTGGCCCACGTGTTCAATCTTGTGGTTCAGCGGTTCCTCAAGACCTACCCCAATATGTCTGATTTGCTCACCAAGGTGCGACGCATCTGTGCATTTCCGCAAGTCAACCACAGATGCTGCCACTCTCAGGGCAGTGCAAGGGCGCTTACAACTGACAGCTCACCGAATGTTGTGCGACGTGCCCACACAATGGAATTCCACATTACACGTTAGCCAGGGTTTACCAGCAGCGCGGAGCGATTGTAGACTGCCAGATGACAACTTCCACGAGAACTGGTAGTCAGGTTAGTCAGCTTCCTCAAGTCTACAATGAGGAGTGGACGTGGATGTCTGATATCTGTCAGGTGTTAAGCCACTTTGAGGAGTCAACACGGATGGTCAGCGGCGATGCCGCCATTATTAGCGTCACCATCCCGCTGCTTTGTCTGCTGAAAAAGTCACTGCTCAGCATGAAGTCAGAGGCTTTGCGCTTGTCACAGGAGATGGGGGAAGAAGATACGTTGCTTGATAGCCAGAGCACCCTCAGGTCTGTTTCTCAGCGCGTATTGGAGGAGGATGAGGAGGAAGAGGAGGAAGAGAAGGAGACTGTTGGCGAGACTGAAGAGGGTACCTATGCTCATTCCTTCTTATCTGTTGAGCGTGTATGGGCTGAAGAGGAGGAGTTGGAGGAGGAGGAAATGGAGAGTCAGCATATTGAGGAAAGGGAATTCTTGCGTGTTGGGACTCTTGCGCACATGGCTGACTTCATGTTAGGCTGCCTTTCCCGTGACCCTCGCATTTTTTCCAACACTGATTACTGGGTGTTCACCCTCCTGGACCCCCGGTACAAGCAGAACTTTTCCACTCTCATTCCTGTAGAGGAGAGGAGTATGAGAGTGAATCAATATCAACAGTCCCTGGTGCACAAGCTGAAACTATCCTTCCCATCTGACACCGCTAGCGGCAGAGGACGTAGTTCTGTGGGCCAACTAGCGGGGGAGAGGAGGGCAGCAGGCAGCTTGTCAAGCACTTGCAGGGGAACACTCTCTAAGGCCTTTGCCAGTTTTATGGCACCCCAGCAAGACTATGTCACCCGTCCCCCAGTAGGGGGGGAGCTGTTCAGAAAGATGGTGAGGGAGTACCTAGCTGACCATACCAACGTCCTGCGTGATCACTTTGCTCCATACAACTACTGGGTTGCAAAGCTGGACACCACAACTGGCGCTGTATGCCTTGGAGGTGCTGGCCTGCCCTGCCGCTAGCGTGCTGTCAGAGCGGGTATTCAGTGCAGCTGGTGGCATCATCACTGATAAGCGTACACGCCTGTCAACTGACAGCGCAGACAGGCTGACGATTATTGAAATGAATAAAGCCTGGATTTCACCGGAATGCAAATCTCCACCGGGTGAAAGCAGCTCAACATGAAGATTCTTTATGTATCCTCTCCTCTGCTCCTCTTCGCACACAAACGCTGAGCCAACAGGCAATGTTTCTGAGGGCCAACTGGCGCTCTTTACAAACAATGTTTACGGAGGGCCACCTACAGGCCCTCTCTCCAATAAATTTTTTAGGAGCGTCAACTACAGACACTCAAAAACAATTTTATAGGAGGGTCAACTACAGACACTCCAAAACAATTTTACAGGAGGGACAACTTCAGACACTCCAAAACAAATTTTTGGGAGGCTCAACTACAGCCATTTGACCGCAATCTCAGTCTGACAAAGGCATTGGTGGTGTCACCGCCATGCTGTATCAGTGTAAAATTTTATGTGCTTCACCTGATACCTGAGTGTAACTTGGTCACTCTGGGTTCACCGCCATGCTGTGTCAGTGTAAAATTTTATGTGCTTCACCTGCTACCTGAGTGTAACTTGGTCACTCTGGGTTCACCGCCATGCTGTGTCAGTGTAAAATTTTATGTGCTTCACCTGCTACCTGAGTGGAACTTGGTCACTCTGGGTTCACCCCCATGCTGTGTCAGTGTAAAATTTTATGTGCTTCACCTTCTACCTGAGTGTAACTTGGTCACTCTGGGTTCACCGCCATGCTGTATCAGTGTAAAATTTTATGTGCTTCACCTGCTACTTCAACTAACTTGGTCACTTGTTGGTGTCAACACTAGAGTGCGACTACTATACCGCACACAACAGAATTTTCACTGCACTGTAGTATATATAACTGAGAGAAAAAAAGGAATTTTTAGACTGCGGCTAATTTACCGCAAACTTCTCCATTTTTCACTGCACTGTAGTACATATAACTGAGAAAAAGCGTATTTTATAGACTGACGCTGCTGTACAGAACAATACAGAATTGTTCACTGGACTGTTGTATATATAAATGAGAAAAAAACGTAGTCTTTAAATGGCGGCTATTTTACCGCAAACCACTACATTTTTCACTGGACTGTAGTACATATAACTGAAAGAAAATATGTATTTTATAGACTGACGCTACTGTACAGCACACTGTATAATTGTTCACTGGACTGTAGTGCATAGAAATGACAGAAAATCGTACTCCCTAGACTGACGCTACTGTACAGTACACTACATAATTGTTCACTGGACTGTAGTGTATAGAAATGACAGAAAAACGTATTCCCTAGACTGCACTACAGATCTCAGCAAGCCAAGGTACAGCAGCAGCAAAAATGAGTACTTTGGGCAATTTATTTTGGGTCTGTGTGGACTACGTGCTGTCCTTTCTGCCACCAGTCACTGTGTACAGTGTGCAGCCAAGATGGCGGTAGCTGCACTACAAGTCCCAGCCAGCAGCCTGTAGGAGACCAAAAAAAAAAAGGTGCTTGTAGCCCTTATAAGGGCTGTTGGGTTCTTTGTGGGTGATTCCTGCCTAACCAACATCTAAATTCAGGCCCTAACACTCTCCCTGAGAGACAGCAGCTCTATCCCTAATCTCATGAAGACGGCGTATGACGCGAGCAGCGCGGGACCAGATTCTCATATTCTTATACCCAGGTCATCTGATCTGGCCAGCCAATCCCTGCTATCGACTTTTAGGGGCCCCACGTGATGCTAGGAGGTACCAAAGACTCTCCTGCATGTTGATTGGCTGAAAAAAGGCGTCTAACATGCAGGAAGAGGAAGTTGCCATTTCCTCGAGGATCGCGATATGCTCGTCCGAGTAGCGAGCATATGCGAATACCCTAATGCTCGAACAAGCATCAAGCTCGGACGAGCATGTTCGCTCATCTCTAAATACTACAGATTTTAGGCTGTTTACATTCTTTGATACATCAGTAATTCCAGTAATCCTTGATTCTGTTATTGGGGTAAAACTGCGGTCTGATACTACAGAATGTTGGGGTGTTTATATATAACTCATTGGATGTCGTATATATCTGGACTTCTCTAAAGCATTTGACACTGTGCCACATAACAGGTTAGTATTAGAGATGAGCGACTTGAATCCCACAAAGTGGAATTCAATCCGAATTTCAGGATAAATTTGATTAGCCTAGAAGCCGAATTTCTTCATACTTTGTGTCAGCGAATTGATTTAACCTGAAATAGTGTAAAAAACTAAAAAATCCATACTTATCTCCTCCATTTGCTCGCAACGGACCGCCATCTTGATTGAAGATCTCGGCCAAAATCTTGTGCGTAGGTGACGTATGACTTCACCACACCGGACGGCATAATCTCGTACCAGATCTTCAAGCAAGATGGTGGCGGCTGGCCTGTCGCAAGCAAATTGAGGAGGTAAGTATGATAATATTTTTGTTTATGTTAATTTTACACTTTTTTTGCACTCAGATGCCACAATCATGTATGAACATGGCTACTGAGGGTTACAATGACGGGGGCGGCGCTATCGCAGTTCCCTGTCATTGCACCTATTACTTACAAAACGCACTTCGTGGCGAAGTAATTTGTCACAAAGCGAATTTCTTTGTAAAATTCTGCGAATCAGCCGAATTGAACTTTTGAAAAGTTCGCTCTAGTTAGTATATAAAATGAGAATGCTTGGACTGGGAGAGAATGTCTGTATGTGGGTAAGTAACTGGCTCAGTGATAGAAAACAGAGGGTGGTTATTAATGGTACACACACAGATTGGCTCACTGTCACTAGTGGGGTACCACAGGGATCAGTGTTGGGCCCTATTCTCTTCGATATATTTATTAATAATTTTGTAGAAGGCTTGCACAGTAAAATATCAATTTTTTGCAGATGACCCTAAACTGTGTACAGTAATTAAAACAGAAGAGGACAGTACACTGCTACAGATGGATCTGGATAGATTGGAGATTTGGGCAGAGAAGTGGCAGATGAGGTTTAACACTGACAAATGTAAGGTTATGCACATAGGAAGGAATAATGCAAGTCACCAGTACATACTAAATGGTAAAACACTGGGTAACACTGACATGGAAAAGGACCTAGGAATTTT
>ONZH01002547.1:0-14027 GCA_900303285.1 Rhinella marina
TAAATTTTTATGTGCTTCGCCTGCTCCTGCACTGTAACTCGGTCACTCTGTAGTCACAGCCATACAGGGCCACGATAAATTTTTATGTGCTTCGCCTGCTCCTGCACTGTAACTCGGTCACTCTGTAGTCACAGCCATACAGGGCCACGATAAATTTTTATGTGCTTCGCCTGCTCCTGCACTGTAACTCGGTCACTCTGTAGTCACAGCCATACAGGGCCACGATAAATTTTTATGTGCTTCGCCTGCTCCTGCACTGTAACTCGGTCACTCTGTAGTCACAGCCATACAGGGCCACGATAAATTTTTATGTGCTTCGCCTGCTCCTGCACTGTAACTCGGTCACTCTGTAGTCACAGCCATACAGGGCCACGATAAATTTTTATGTGCTTCGCCTGCTCCTGCACTGTAACTCGGTCACTCTGTAGTCACAGCCATACAGGGCCACGATAAATTTTTATGTGCTTCGCCTGCTCCTGCACTGTAACTCGGTCACTCTGTAGTCACAGCCATACAGGGCCACGATAAATTTTTATGTGCTTCGCCTGCTCCTGCACTGTAACTCGGTCACTCTGTAGTCACAGCCATACAGGGCCACGATAAATTTTTATGTGCTTCGCCTGCTCCTGCACTGTAACTCGGTCACTCTGTAGTCACAGCCATACAGGGCCACGATAAATTTTTTATGTGCTTCGCCTGCTCCTGCACTGTAACTCGGTCACTCTGTAGTCACAGCCATACAGGGCCACGATAAATTTTTATGTGCTTCGCCTGCTCCTGCACTGTAACTCGGTCACTCTGTAGTCACAGCCATACAGGGCCACGATAAATTTTTATGTGCTTCGCCTGCTCCTGCACTGTAACTCGGTCACTCTGTAGTCACAGCCATACAGGGCCACGATAAATTTTTATGTGCTTCGCCTGCTCCTGCACTGTAACTCGGTCACTCTGTAGTCACAGCCATACAGGGCCTCGATAAATTTTTATGTGCTTCGCCTGCTCCTGCACTGTAACTCGGTCACTCTGTAGTCACAGCCATACAGGGCCACGATAAATTTTTTATGTGCTTCGCCTGCTCCTGCACTGTAACTCGGTCACTCTGTAGTCACAGCCATACAGGGCCACGATAAATTTTTATGTGCTTCGCCTGCTCCTGCACTGTAACTCGGTCACTCTGTAGTCACAGCCATACAGGGCCACGATAAATTTTTATGTGCTTCGCCTGCTCCTGCACTGTAACTCGGTCACTCTGTAGTCACAGCCATACAGGGCCACGATAAATTTTTATGTGCTTCGCCTGCTCCTGCACTGTAACTCGGTCACTCTGTAGTCACAGCCATACAGGGTCACGCTAAATTTTTATGTGCTTCGCCTGCTCCTGCACTGTAACTCGGTCACTCTGTAGTCACAGCCATACAGGGCCACGATAAATTTTTATGTGCTTCGCCTGCTCCTGCACTGTAACTCGGTCACTCTGTAGTCACAGCCATACAGGGCCACGATAAATTTTTATGTGCTTCGCCTGCTCCTGCACTGTAACTCGGTCACTCTGTAGTCACAGCCATACAGGGCCACGATAAATTTTTATGTGCTTCGCCTGCTCCTGCACTGTAACTCGGTCACTCTGTAGTCACAGCCATACAGGGCCACGATAAATTTTTATGTGCTTCGCCTGCTCCTGCACTGTAACTCGGTCACTCTGTAGTCACAGCCATACAGGGCCACGATAAATTTTTATGTGCTTCGCCTGCTCCTGCACTGTAACTCGGTCACTCTGTAGTCACAGCCATACAGGGCCACGATAAAATTTTTATGTGCTTCGCCTGCTCCTGCACTGTAACTCGGTCACTCTGTAGTCACAGCCATACAGGGCCACGCTAAATTTTTATGTGCTTCGCCTGCTCCTGCACTGTAACTCGGTCACTCTGTAGTCACAGCCATACAGGGCCACGATAAATTTTTATGTGCTTCGCCTGCTCCTGCACTGTAACTCGGTCACTCTGTAGTCACAGCCATACAGGGCCACGATAAATTTTTTTATGTGCTTCGCCTGCTCCTGCACTGTAACTCGGTCACTCTGTAGTCACAGCCATACAGGGCCACGATAAATTTTTATGTGCTTCGCCTGCTCCTGCACTGTAACTCGGTCACTCTGTAGTCACAGCCATACAGGGCCACGATAAATTTTTATGTGCTTCGCCTGCTCCTGCACTGTAACTCGGTCACTCTGTAGTCACAGCCATACAGGGTCACGCTAAATTTTTATGTGCTTCGCCTGCTCCTGCACTGTAACTCGGTCACTCTGTAGTCACAGCCATACAGGGCCACGATAAATTTTTATGTGCTTCGCCTGCTCCTGCACTGTAACTCGGTCACTCTGTAGTCACAGCCATACAGGGCCACGATAAATTTTTATGTGCTTCGCCTGCTCCTGCACTGTAACTCGGTCACTCTGTAGTCACAGCCATACAGGGCCTCAATAAATTTTTATGTGCTTCGCCTGCTCCTGCACTGTAACTCGGTCACTCTGTAGTCACAGCCATACAGGGCCACGATAAATTTTTATGTGCTTCGCCTGCTCCTGCACTGTAACTCGGTCACTCTGTAGTCACAGCCATACAGGGCCACGATAAATTTTTATGTGCTTCGCCTGCTCCTGCACTGTAACTCGGTCACTCTGTCTGTAGTCACAGCCATACAGGGCCACGATAAATTTTTATGTGCTTCGCCTGCTCCTGCACTGTAACTCGGTCACTCTGTAGTCACAGCCATACAGGGCCACGATAAATTTTTATGTGCTTCGCCTGCTCCTGCACTGTAACTCGGTCACTCTGTAGTCACAGCCATACAGGGCCACGATAAATTTTTATGTGCTTCGCCTGCTCCTGCACTGTAACTCGGTCACTCTGTAGTCACAGCCATACAGGGCCACAATAAATTTTTATGTGCTTCGCCTGCTCCTGCACTGTAACTCGGTCACTCTGTAGTCACAGCCATACAGGGCCTCGATAAATTTTTATGTGCTTCGCCTGCTCCTGCACTGTAACTCGGTCACTCTGTAGTCACAGCCATACAGGGCCACGATAAATTTTTATGTGCTTCGCCTGCTCCTGCACTGTAACTCGGTCACTCTGTAGTCACAGCCATACAGGGCCACGATAAATTTTTATGTGCTTCGCCTGCTCCTGCACTGTAACTCGGTCACTCTGTAGTCACAGCCATACAGGGCCACGATAAATTTTTATGTGCTTCGCCTGCTCCTGCACTGTAACTCGGTCACTCTGTAGTCACAGCCATACAGGGCCACGATAAATTTTTATGTGCTTCGCCTGCTCCTGCACTGTAACTCGGTCACTCTGTAGTCACAGCCATACAGGGCCACGATAAATTTTTATGTGCTTCGCCTGCTCCTGCACTGTAACTCGGTCACTCTGTAGTCACAGCCATACAGGGTCACGCTAAATTTTTATGTGCTTCGCCTGCTCCTGCACTGTGTAACTCGGTCACTCTGTAGTCACAGCCATACAGGGCCACGATAAATTTTTATGTGCTTCGCCTGCTCCTGCACTGTAACTCGGTCACTCTGTAGTCACAGCCATACAGGGCCACGATAAATTTTTATGTGCTTCGCCTGCTCCTGCACTGTAACTCGGTCACTCTGTAGTCACAGCCATACAGGGCCTCAAATAAATTTTTATGTGCTTCGCCTGCTCCTGCACTGTAACTCGGTCACTCTGTAGTCACAGCCATACAGGGCCACGATAAATTTTTATGTGCTTCGCCTGCTCCTGCACTGTAACTCGGTCACTCTGTAGTCACAGCCATACAGGGCCACGATAAATTTTTATGTGCTTCGCCTGCTCCTGCACTGTAACTCGGTCACTCTGTAGTCACAGCCATACAGGGCCACGATAAATTTTTATGTGCTTCGCCTGCTCCTGCACTGTAACTCGGTCACTCTGTAGTCACAGCCATACAGGGTCACGCTAAATTTTTTATGTGCTTCGCCTGCTCCTGCACTGTAACTCGGTCACTCTGTAGTCACAGCCATACAGGGCCACGATAAATTTTTATGTGCTTCGCCTGCTCTGCTCTGCACTGTAACTCGGTCACTCTGTAGTCACAGCCATACAGGGCCACGATAAATTTTTATGTGCTTCGCCTGCTCCTGCACTGTAACTCGGTCACTCTGTAGTCACAGCCATACAGGGCCACGATAAATTTTTATGTGCTTCGCCTGCTCCTGCACTGTAACTCGGTCACTCTGTAGTCACAGCCATACAGGGCCACGATAAATTTTTATGTGCTTCGCCTGCTCCTGCACTGTAACTCGGTCACTCTGTAGTCACAGCCATACAGGGCCACGATAAATTTTTATGTGCTTCGCCTGCTCCTGCACTGTAACTCGGTCACTCTGTAGTCACAGCCATACAGGGCCACGATAAATTTTTATGTGCTTCGCCTGCTCCTGCACTGTAACTCGGTCACTCTGTAGTCACAGCCATACAGGGCCACGATAAATTTTTTATGTGCTTCGCCTGCTCCTGCACTGTAACTCGGTCACTCTGTAGTCACAGCCATACAGGGCCTCGATAAATTTTTTATGTGCTTCGCCTGCTCCTGCACTGTAACTCGGTCACTCTGTAGTCACAGCCATACAGGGCCACGATAAATTTTTATGTGCTTCGCCTGCTCCTGCACTGTAACTCGGTCACTCTGTAGTCACAGCCATACAGGGCCACGATAAATTTTTATGTGCTTCGCCTGCTCCTGCACTGTAACTCGGTCACTCTGTAGTCACAGCCATACAGGGCCACGATAAATTTTTATGTGCTTCGCCTGCTCTGCTCCTGCACTGTAACTCGGTCACTCTGTAGTCACAGCCATACAGGGCCTCGATAAATTTTTATGTGCTTCGCCTGCTCCTGCACTGTAACTCGGTCACTCTGTAGTCACAGCCATACAGGGCCTCAATAAATTTTTATGTGCTTCGCCTGCTCCTGCACTGTAACTCGGTCACTCTGTAGTCACAGCCATACAGGGTCACGCTAAATTTTTATGTGCTTCGCCTGCTCCTGCACAGTAACTCGGTCACTCTGTAGTCACAGCCATACAGGGTCACGCTAAATTTTTATGTGCTTCGCCTGCTCCTGCACTGTAACTCGGTCACTCTGTAGTCACAGCCATACAGGGCCACGATAAATTTTTATGTGCTTCGCCTGCTCCTGCACTGTAACTCGGTCACTCTGTAGTCACAGCCATACAGGGCCACGATAAATTTTTATGTGCTTCGCCTGCTCCTGCACTGTAACTCGGTCACTCTGTAGTCACAGCCATACAGGGCCACGCTAAATTTTTTATGTGCTTCGCCTGCTCCTGCACTGTAACTCGGTCACTCTGTAGTCACAGCCATACAGGGCCACGATAAATTTTTATGTGCTTCGCCTGCTCCTGCACTGTAACTCGGTCACTCTGTAGTCACAGCCATACAGGGCCACGATAAATTTTTATGTGCTTCGCCTGCTCCTGCACTGTAACTCGGTCACTCTGTAGTCACAGCCATACAGGGCCACGATAAATTTTTATGTGCTTCGCCTGCTCCTGCACTGTAACTCGGTCACTCTGTAGTCACAGCCATACAGGGCCACGATAAATTTTTATGTGCTTCGCCTGCTCCTGCACTGTAACTCGGTCACTCTGTAGTCACAGCCATACAGGGCCACGATAAATTTTTATGTGCTTCGCCTGCTCCTGCACTGTAACTCGGTCACTCTGTAGTCACAGCCATACAGGGTCACGCTAAATTTTTATGTGCTTCGCCTGCTCCTGCACTGTAACTCGGTCACTCTGTAGTCACAGCCATACAGGGCCACGATAAATTTTTATGTGCTTCGCCTGCTCCTGCACTGTAACTCGGTCACTCTGTAGTCACAGCCATACAGGGTCACGCTAAATTTTTATGTGCTTCGCCTGCTCCTGCACTGTAACTCGGTCACTCTGTAGTCACAGCCATACAGGGCCACGATAAATTTTTATGTGCTTCGCCTGCTCCTGCACTGTAACTCGGTCACTCTGTAGTCACAGCCATACAGGGCCACGATAAATTTTTATGTGCTTCGCCTGCTCCTGCACTGTAACTCGGTCACTCTGTAGTCACAGCCATACAGGGCCACGATAAATTTTTATGTGCTTCGCCTGCTCCTGCACTGTAACTCGGTCACTCTGTAGTCACAGCCATACAGGGCCACGCTAAATTTTTATGTGCTTCGCCTGCTCCTGCACTGTAACTCGGTCACTCTGTAGTCACAGCCATACAGGGTCACTAAATTTTTATGTGCTTCGCCTGCTCCTGCACTGTAACTCGGTCACTCTGTAGTCACAGCCATACAGGGCCACGATAAATTTTTATGTGCTTCGCCTGCTCCTGCACTGTAACTCGGTCACTCTGTAGTCACAGCCATACAGGGCCACGATAAATTTTTATGTGCTTCGCCTGCTCCTGCACTGTAACTCGGTCACTCTGTAGTCACAGCCATACAGGGCCACGATAAATTTTTATGTGGCTTCGCCTGCTCCTGCACTGTAACTCGGTCACTCTGTAGTCACAGCCATACAGGGTCACTCTAAATTTTTATGTGCTTCGCCTGCTCCTGCACTGTAACTCGGTCACTCTGTAGTCACAGCCATACAGGGCCTCGATAAATTTTTATGTGCTTCGCCTGCTCCTGCACTGTAACTCGGTCACTCTGTAGTCACAGCCATACAGGGCCACGATAAATTTTTATGTGCTTCGCCTGCTCCTGCACTGTAACTCGGTCACTCTGTAGTCACAGCCATACAGGGTCACGCTAAATTTTTATGTGCTTCGCCTGCTCCTGCACTGTAACTCGGTCACTCTGTAGTCACAGCCATACAGGGCCTCGATAAATTTTTATGTGCTTCGCCTGCTCCTGCACTGTAACTCGGTCACTCTGTAGTCACAGCCATAAAAGGCCACACTAAATTTTTATGGTCTGGGTGAGCACAATTGCCTTGAGGGTCACCACCAGGCTGTTGCCCGAGAATTTGGGGTAATGGTGGGATTAGGCAGCCTCAGAGGCATCCAGGCATGCTGCCCCTGCTGTTTCCTGTCTATTTCAGTGGTGTTTTCCATCATTTTCTGAGGTTTCCAGGTTTTCACCTAGCCTTCCCTAGGCAGAGCCTTGGTCCTCTGCAAAAAATGCTTGAGTCTCCCATTGACTTCAATGGGGTTCATTATTCGAAATGAGCACCCGAGCATCGGGAAAAATTTGACTCGAATAACGAGCACCCGAGTATTTTAGTGCTTGCTCATCTTTAATGCTATTGTTTTTGGATTGACTGAGTTCAAATTCCTAAGAATGCGATTCTGTTTAAAAGGTCCTTATAAGTTATATATTACCAAGCATATATTAAATTAGTGTCCTTCATTTTATGAACACTTATATCAAAAACAGGTTTATAAAAACCTTAGTCAAATTTTAAAATTCATTTCAGTGTTCAGTAGCACAACATTACGCAACATTTCGAGGGACCTCCCTCTTTCTCAAGCGTCATCATGATGTGTCAGTCTCCTTTAAAGTTTAACTGTTATATTTTTTTTATTTGTGTAATGTATAGGGGCAGTGATACTGACCATTTTTGTAACATACTTTAATTACTGAAATCATACATTTCTACTAGAAAAATAGTTCTAAAGTGGCCCATTTCGAGCCCTAGCAACATAACCATGGAGACTTGCTCAACACTGACTATGTTATGTAAACAGAAAACAGAATGATGTTGCTAAGGCTCAAAATGGGCCACTTTAGAGCTATTTTTCTAGTAGAAATGTATGATTTCAGTAATTAAAGTATATTACAAAAAATGGTCAGTATCACTGCCTCTATACATTACACAAATAAAAAAAAATATATGACAGTTACACTTTAAATACTCTATGAAGTTTACACTCATTGGTCAGCTTAAAAATTTATAATAATTAACAATGTTGCAGTAGAATATGACAATCACAGCCATGGAAATATTCCATATCTCCAATTTACAAAAACACATTTAAATTGAAAAGTTCATTTATTTCCCTGGGATTCAGTGCATCAAGGCACTGGATTCAAAAGGCTTCCCTGTGCAGTAGTCTTTTGGTATAAACCCATTTAGTGCTTTCTACTTGTTCCAATATTTTCCATCTTAATTCACTGACATTATGCTGTCTATCAAATGTCGGGCTACACTGGTTTCTCCATGAGCTTTTACAAAATCCGTCATTGTTTTCTTTTTCTCTTTAATTTTTTTCTTTGTATGTTTTTATTGATGATTTTTGCTCATTAATCCGTATTTTCATGGAGTATTGAAAATAAGAGTGATAACAGATCATGATGACGCTTGAGAAAGCAGGAGGTCCCTCGAAACGTTGCATAGCGGAGTGATACTTCTCCTTGTATTCAATGAACTTGCCCGGAGAAAGACACTGACTGAGTTCACGGGTGAATGCACAAAGATGCCGGCACACTGAAACGAACCTGCAGCAAGGTTGTTGCAAGCACAATGGGCTAAGGTTTTTATAACCCTGCTTTTGATGTGTGTTTTATCTTTCTTCATCAAATAAAGGACACTAATTTTATATATTCCTGGTTATTTATAACAGGGACAGTGGAAGTCTAAATAATCAGGATAAAGTCTAGCCACTAATAAACTGCTATTAATAGTCTGTATAAAATGTTCTCATTTTCCTTTATCTTCCTGCCAAACATAACTTGACCTCTAAGCGTATGTTGGCAGTATCAAGTGATTTGTTAAATTTCATAAATTCCATTTTACATTTACACAATTTGAACTACCTACATACATTTGTGCTCAGGGCAATGGTAAAGTTAAGGGTGGAAGGACTGTAAGCTGCTAACTTAAAGACTCATCCCTCCATGAATCCTTAATGTCTTGTCTACTTATATCTCTTTTCATCTTACTTTACTAACTTTAGATTAGGGATAAATTATACAAACAGAGTGCTAGACTATTAAAATTACAACCAAGAAACATTAATTGATATTGTCATATGTCTTTGCACATTTACATGTCTTCTGGTATTTTTAAATACAGAGTAACATTACGTACACTTACTTGTCAGGTTGAATTAGTTAAACAATACATTAAGTGTATTCATATTCATTAAACTTTATTCAGGTACCTAAGACTTAGGAAAAAAAAGGAATATCATTTGTAAGGAAAGGTTTAGATGGTATGTAGAAACAATTGATTTAGTTGAAGTTTCAAATATAAATGTAAATATATATTTTAATTATATTTTTATTGAATTGCTACTTCTAAACAGGTATGTGGTAACAAAAATGTGTAAGCATAATTAAAGCTTGCTGACTGATGATACACAACAACTGCAGATCCAACCAGCAACATGTAACATATCAAATAAGAAATCAATAAGATTCTACGGTATATTAGTAACTACTCAGCAAAATTTTCCATGGGATAAACCACCTAACAATTGTTATGTAACAGCATCCAGGGGTATTATAAAGCATCCCTTGTAGTTTATGTATTTGTTCCTCTGCCTGGAAGTGTAAACTAAAATATATAGGCTAAACATAGGCTAAACATATAAAAAACATTCAATTGTTTTAAATAACTATAATACAGGTACATTATCACATGATAAGTACAGTCTTAATACTCAGAATTTTGGAAGAATTATGTGAGGTTCTATGGACATTAAAATGTGACTACAATTGGAGACGAGGGAATCATCAAAAATTTGCTTCGGTGAATAATCAACGAATTTCTAACAAGATTCATTCTTAATACAAATTTATTTGGTCGAATTTGCATTAATTAATCGTTTTGCGAACATTACTGCACAAATTACGAACATACAGTCTAAGCGTTGTTAAAAGTACGCTACTGAACTGAATGCGTAAGAATTAGCGTAAAAAGTGCGTACTAATCCTTAGCGCACGCACGAGGCTAGGCAGCGGCGTGCAGTCCATATAAGGTAGAAAAGTAAGGTGCTCACTGTTAGCTATCCCGTTAAGTGCATAATTTACTAAAAACACCATACAATAAGTGCTTAACAGGACACATTGCGGTACCTGAAAAAGAATACACACAATGGGCTAAAGTGCTTGAACGCTGCTGAACCTGTAAAAACATTATTGCTAAAATACAACAAAGACATAATTATACAAACGTGAACTTGATTGCACTAAAATATTTGCAAGCATAATAGGCACAGATATACGTTTGAGTCTCTGCTTATGGCTGCTTGGCATAAAACACTGGAACACAGTCCAAAATTCAATTGTAATCCACGTGAGGTAATTTTGTAATCCAAACAGGTAACTTGTAATCCACATGGATAATATAAAATGGCAGCAAATAGAGAACCTTAGGGGGCTACCCAAATAACCTGAAAAGGGAGAAAAATGAAAATAGGCACGCTTAGGCGCAACTATGAATTTTCTACAGAATGGAGGGGGGCGGAGTCCTGACAAGCCATGTCCATCTGGGTGAGAGTCAAACAGGTGCCAACTAGCTCTCACCCGTCAGTTGCAGTCCATGTTGTGGCTCCCATAGGTCCTCCAGAGGTGTCCTTTACATCAGCCAGTAGAAGGGTTCCTCAGATGAGGGACCTGAAGTCCTCCTCGCTGGAACTGCTGCTGAATGACATTAGAGGACACTCCTGCCTCCTGTAGGCCAAGCTGGCTGTCGTGGTGGAGCTCCACTACCCTCTTCTGCTAGAAGTCAGACTTGACCGGGTGGTGGTCACACTGGTGAGCGCTGCAGCCACTTGTGCCTTCACTTTTCCGGATACTCCTGCCGGGACAGCAGGGGTAAGGACTTCTGGCTGCAGCAGTTCAGGCAAGGTTGCACCCAGGGAAGTGGCGCCGGCTTCCCTGGCTGCTGCTGGCTTCATTTTCCAGGGTAGCTGGTACTGGATTACCGTGGACTGGAAAGTAAAGGATGGTGTCGTCAGCTGACCCAGGTGAAAGGACTGTGGTGGTGGTGGCAATCCAGGGATCAGAGGCTCCGGCTGTGGCTTCTCCCTGAAACAGAGGGTGCCATCTGGTTACTCCTGTAGGCAGCGCACACATCCTGCACCTGCTGGTTCCTCCGGCCAAACTTCTGGTGGTGATGCAGGTACCAGTGGCTTAGACAATTAGGTAACCTTGGTAGCAAAAGGGGCCTTTCAGGGATGACATGGGGGTATATTCCACCTGATCCCCCACATATACGCTGTGACAGGGTTGGGGCAGGTATGGCCGTTTCACAGACCTATGGCCTACAAGGTACTCCTTGCTGTCCTCGTCATCCGCAAGGGGAGCCACAGCCTCGCTCGACTGAAAACCATAGGACAGTTCTCTTATGCTATTCCAGTGTAGGGTCTCTCGGCCTCGGATGGTCTAGTACTTGGATGACCCAGTCCTCCATCGCATTCTTGTAGTCCCATAGGGTCTGGGAGTGGGCTGTCACTGATGCAGGCACAATGGGATTCTACCGCATGGAAGGTAATGTTGTTCAGCCACCTCCGCCGCACCAGCGCCACGGGGAATGCCTGAGGAACTGGTGGGATTCTCTTGGCCAATTGTGACACTCTGATCTCTGGAGCGGGCGGTGGTTTGGGGTACTCGCTACTAAACACCATTTCTCCCCACTTTGGTCGCAGTTGTTTTGCCATGCTGTGGTATCTTGTTCACTTCTGGCTTGAACTGGAGAGGAGGGTGGAGTAATGAGGGAGGAGTCATCACTCCCTATACGTGCAAATAGTTAGTTCCCGGTGGGCCGGGCTGTTTTTTCCCGTTTCTGAGGGGGGCATATCTTCACTTTCCCGCGCTTGAGGGGGCGTATCGTCATTTTCCGCTTCAGAAGTATTTTGTTATGGACTGCAGTATTTGGCTCTGTTGGGGTGGTATAATGTGCATAAACATGGTATTGCTGGTTCCTGCCTTCCATCAATTTGGACCCGACTACAAAACGGGGTCACTTTTAGTATTTTTTCCAGAGCCACTTGTTCCCAGTCCACCCCTGACTGCAATCTAATTGTTTGAAATCTGCAGATTTTTTTGCAAAAGATTTTATGGTATGCTAGCTGAAAACAACTTCCATTCGCCTGAATTGAGCATGCAGAAATCCTGGTGCTTGCCTCCAAAACAACCCCATTCAAAATAATGAATCAGAATTTTAGTTGCAGAAATTTTTGCGGAATAAAATCTGCTATATATGAAGGCACCCTATTAAACACATTAGGGGAGATTTCAGAACCGGTGCAGAGGAAAACTGGCTTAGTTAGCCATAGCAACTAGAGATGAGCGAGTAGTGAAATATTCGAAAGTTCGAAATTCGATTCGAATAGACCGCGATATTCGGCTATTCGACCGAATATCGAATCCCATTAAAGTCTATGGGAAAAAAATGCTCGCCACTTGGAAATCTCAATTCGACCACTTGGAGGTCACCAAGTCCACCCTGAAACCTCAGAAAAGGATGCCAACACTGCTGGAATGCAACTGGGACAGCAGGGGAAGCATGTCTGGGTGCATATAACGCGCCCAAGTCGCACTATTACGCCACTATCACAGCCTCTCAACAATACACTCCAAAGACAATGTAACCTCTCTGTAAAGTGAGACCATACAAGGAAACCTTCTTTCCTCTACATTGCCATGGACCCCAAGCCAAACTAGACAAAAAAGAAGATAAAATTCTGCACCCCTTAAATCACGTTGCCTATGACAACCACAGATGGCATAGGCAAGGGGGAAAGCAATCAAGCCATCACTATTTTTCCCTCTGTGCCATCCCTGCCTTGCCCAGGCACATGTCCCAAAACATCATCCACGCCCGAGTAACACGGTTACTGCAAAGGCCATTTGACCACCAACACTTTGGTTTGAGGGCCGGGGATGCTACATCTCCCTGACAGCACACTGGGTGAATGTTGTGGAGGCCGGGGACGGGCAAACCTGCTACCCCACCCAAGTTTTGGGTCTTGGTTCTGTCTGGATTTCCGCAACCCTTACAGACAGCTCGGCAAAACCCCTCCTTCTCCTTCTAGATTTGTTAAATCTGTCCATCACGCAGTCAAGTCCACAAAGTCCAGTCTCGTCGATAGCCTGCCGAAACTGCAGGGACCTCACTCTGACCGCTCCTTTCCTCCCACCCTGCCAATGTTATCAACCAAGTGTTCCCACCCATGCAAGAATCGCAGGATCTATCTGAGGATTTTGTTTGTTCTGATGCCCAAACACTGGAGCAAGCTCCATCTCTAGCTGATGGTGGTGTGGAACGGGCACTAAAGTGTAAAATGATTAGGGACGATGATGAGACACAGTTGCAGCAAGGGAGGCTGTTGAGCAAAGTGAGGCAGTGTAAGAGGAGGTGGTTGAGTATGACGAAGTCAGTGACCCGACCTGGCCCAGTGTCATGTCTAGCAGGTAAAGCAGTGGGGATGTTGAGGGATGCGTAGGACCGCAAAAGACAGGAAGAGGCCATGGGCTGGCCAGAGGCTCATGGAGAAGGCAGGCTAGAGCCCGCAGGGCCGCATCTCTTCCCTATAACAGGCCCCCACACAAAGCTCTCCCATCGAGGGCTCTTAGGTCCTTGTTGTGAAATATATTTTAATGAGTGCGCAAAGTTAGCTTGAGGTGAGCCCTCGAAAAAATTATATGGTGGCCCAAGAGGAGAGACCTCTTAAAAATTGTATTAAGGCCCAAGAGGTGAGCCATAATAAAAATTGTTTGTAGGCCCAAGAGGTGAGACGTCTTAAAAATTGTGTGGAGGCTAAAGAGGTGAGACCTCTTAAAAATTATGTGGAGGCCCAAGAGGTGAGACCTCGATAAAATTATGTGGAGGCCCAAGAGGTGAGACCTCTTAAAAATTATGTGTGAGGCCCAAGAGGTGAGACCTCGATAAAATTATGTGGAAGAGGTGAGACCTTAAAAATTGTGTGAGGCCCAAGAGGTGAGACCTCGATAAAATTATGTGGAGGCCCAAGAGGTGAG
>ONZH01002548.1:0-35676 GCA_900303285.1 Rhinella marina
CTAACTTGGTCACTTGTTGGTGTCACCCACTATGCTGTGTCAGGCTTATGCCTGCATCGTGTGGCTGGGGATAGGAGAGCAGTGCCAGCATGGGCATGGGTGATGGACCTTCGTTGCACCTAGTTGGGTGCTTCCCAAACATGTGATGGGCATGTGCCTCGCCTTTCTTGGTCTGGGTGAGCACAATTGCCATGAGGGTAACCACCAGGCTGTTGCAGGAGAATTTGGGGTAATGGTGGGATTAGGCAGCCTCAGAGGCATCCATGCATGCTCCCTCTGCTGTTTCCTGTCCATTTCCGTGGTGTTTCCATCATTTTCTGAGTTTTCCAGGTTTTCACCCAGCCTTCCCTAGGCAGAGCCTTGGTCCCCTGCAAAAAATGCTCGAGTCTCCCATTGACTTCAATGGGGTTCGTTACTCGAAACGAGCACCTGAGCATCCGGAAATGTTCGTCTCAAATAACGAGCACCCGAGCATTTTAGTGCTCGCTCATCTCTAGTGTGGACCCATTGTGCCAACTAACTAATTTCGCTACAGAGGAGCTAAGGCTACTTTCACACTAGCGTTAGCACGGATCCGGCACCTAAAGGGTGCCGACGGATCCGTGCTAACGCTATACATAGCAGCGCTCCGGCCCCACACATGACACACATTAAAACAACACACAGACTACATACAAACAAACATACAGACATACATACAAACATACAGACATACATACATACTCACATACTCCCGGGACGCCGGCAGAACGTCTTCACGCGCCTCCTGCGCGCAGTGATGACGATTCCCCACAGCGCCCTCTGCTGGGCGCAGTGGGGAAACGTCATCGCAGCGTGCAGGAGGCGCGTGAAGACGTTCTGCCGGCGTCCCGGGAGTATGTGAGTATGTATGTATGTCTGTATGTTTGTATGTATGTCTGTATGTTTGTTTGTATGTAGTCTGTGTGTATGTATGCCGGATCCGGAATGACCCCCCATTGGAAATCAATGGAGGACAGATCCGGATTACTGGTGTGTCCACACCAAACGGATCCGTCCCCATTGACTTCCATTGGGGGTCATTCCGGATCCGTCTTGGTGCGGATGCCTGGACCGGAGAGCAAACCGCAGCATGCTGCGGTTTGTTCTCCGGTCTGAAGACGGAACGGAATGCTTTCAGGAGCATTCCGTTGTCTTCAGTTCAGTTTTGTCCCCATTGACAATGAATGGGGACAAAACTGAAGCGTTTTTTTCCGGTATTGAGCCCCTTTGACGGAACTCAATACCGGAATTTAAAAACGCTAGTGTGAAAGTAGCCTAAGAGACCACTATCTTTTAATTTTAGTATAGTCGGCAGCTGATCCAATTGCAGAAACTGCACCAAAACTGCAGGGGCAGTCTGAAGAGTCACTTATGCTAGAATGCTGGTTTTGGAGATCCAGACAACACAGTGTTATAGTAGATGAAGGTAGATACAGGACAGTCTTGGAGACAGGGTCATAGTGAAGACACAGACAGAGCAGGCAGGCTGGATATTTTGTAGGAAAACAGACAAGGCAGACGGAAAAGGTTAACTCAACCATAAACTGAATTAACATTGAAACTGGAACTGCACTATAAGGCTACTTTCACACTGGCGGCACGGGTATCCGGCAGGCTGTTCCAGCGGGTGAACATCCTGCCGGATCCATGCTGCCGCCAGTGCACATGTGGGGCTGGAACTTCGCTCCGTCCCGATTCACTAAAATGGGGAGGGCCAGAGTTTCGACTGCAGCACGGCAAACTTGCCGAGAAGTGGCCGGATGAAAATTACAACATCCGGACGGAGCGAAGTTCCGTCCCCACACGTGCACTGGCGGCAGCACAGATCCAGCAGGCTGTTCACCCGCCGGAACAGCCTGCCGGAACCCTGGTCATCAATAGTCTTCAGTAAACATTTTCTACCATTTTGTTTCAGTATGTGTTCTTTACCTGGCTGGTGGTGCTGCTCATTCTGATGTGTATCCCTTAGAGCAGTGTTCCTCAACTCTAGTCTTCAGGACCCCCCTGCCAGTCATGATTTGAGAACATCCCACATAATGAATACCGGTGGCAAGTCCTTATAATTATATCACCTGCTCATTACTAAGGAAATCCTGAACACATGACCGGCAGGAGGGCCTGCTTTAGGGAAATACACATGTTTCTGACTCTCTTTATACTCTCCCCCTCCATTCCTTGTTTGAGAGGGAACAGAAGAACGTAGTGAGGGGAGAAACATTCAAGAGGACAGCTCACACAAGCCATAGATACATAGGATGGTACATGTATGGCAGTTTGCAGCTAGAAGACAACACCATCCTGAAGACATCGACCTCTTATCCAGCATATTCAAGTTGCAAACTGAATATCCAGGGGTCTAAAAAGGAAAGAATGAAGATTACAGATTGAAACAGTACATCTTTTTAATTAGCCTAGCAATTAACATATATGAAAATAAAAACATATTTGTCCAGGTTAAATGTGTCCATAGTAAAATTATAATTCTGTTATTATTTATTTTATTTTATTATTTTATTACGTGACATTTACTATAATGATTATCATTATCACATATACAGTATATGCATCTTGGCACATTTTGAGATCCCATATCTTTTACTGACTCCATTTCTCACTGACGCGTGGAATGATATTGGCAGAGAATATGAGAGAGTTATATATCATATTAGCCTCACAAGAAACAATATTCAATAGGTTGTAGTGGTACAAAATGAAAAAGCAGAGTATTCAATAATAACCCATTTATTTTAAAGGTTTATTACTGTGTACAGAGCATATTTCTTTCTGTGTGCATTCATTTGTGAATGTGAAAAATGGATTGAGAATGAAAAAATAATTCAAAAGTTTGTGATGACTCAAGTCTGAGAACAAATGCTTGCAGGGAGCAGTGAATTAGAGAGCTTTAAATGAAATTATAGATTAGGTGTGATGTACAATTTCAATGATACTTTGTAATTTTATCCAATGAGAATTATTCATACAACATGCAGAGAAAGTAAAATATATGTTTGTCTTTATCACGGCAGATGTCCACGATTACCACGTAGAGAGAGGATCATTTTCTTCAGCACATTTGAGACAATTACTTAATTTTTTTTTCCCTAACTTATAGTCATTCTGCTCTTGTTGGACTGGAACACAGATCTCTATGCACTAACTTTCTAAAATGGGAGATCTGCTTATACACTGTGGGTTATCAATGCAAGCAGGTCTGGACTGCAAAGTTGTTGTTTTTTTTCCGTTTTGTGTTTTGCCACCCAAAGTTTCTAACACATTTTTCTGGAAGTTTTTCTGGAGCTTTTTGTACACAGTGGCCCAGATTAATTCATGCTTTGCATGGCATAAACTTAGACAGACTGTCTAGACCTGCACCAGATTTAACATGGTGGCTCAGGCTGGATGACACATGTGGGGCAGATGCTTTTGTTTAACTATATACCAACTATTTGTTGGCTTATGGTGAGACAGAATTTCACACCAGAATTGTGGTACAATTTGGTCACAAAATGGCACATCTTAGGTCATGTCCCCTTTCTGATAAACCCTACTCCCTTTTTCAGCTATACAAAAAATGTATAGAAACACTGGTTCCAAATTGCACCAACTTGTGCTACTTTTTAGACGTTTACATTTTAGGAGCAGACACATTAGTAAATTTGTGCGACTGTGTGCATACATTTAACCCTTCAGATGCTGTGGTCAAATGAGTTCACATCAGACTTCGGCTTTGAAAAGGATGGATTCGGCACATAACTGAGTCAAATGGAGCCTACGGACATCATAGACTATAATTGGGTCCATCAGAGAAAAATTTTTGAAGGGGAGACAAAAGTTGTGAGCACAGGACTTTTGTCCCCCCATCAAAAATCTTCCTCTAAGCATAAACCTAATAGACCCCATTATACTCTATCAGGTCCGTAGGTTCCGTTTGGCTCAGTTATGTGCCGAATCCATCCTATAACTGAGCAGGAGAACGGAAAGGCTGAACGCTGATGTGATCTCAGCCTAACAAGGTTCCCCGGATGAGACCAGGGAATCTGTTATCTTAAAATAATAATAATAATAATAATAATAATAATATTAATATTAATATAGCTATTACTAGAATATACCAATACAGGCCAGCAGGTGGAAACACAATATTGGTATATTGAAAATGGAGTGTTATATGATGATTCTATGGCCATCACAAAACACAACGGGCAATGTAATGGTTGGTAGTTATAGTCACCCAGGATGACTAAAAATGTTAAAAGTATAAAAAGTTTTCAAAACATAAAAAATATAAAAGTTCAAATCATCAAAATAACAATACATAACCAAGAAAAAAAATACACATCATGGGAACTACAGCATGTGAAAACACCTGCACTATTAAAATATAACAATATTTATCCCATACTGCAAATGGCGTAATGAATGTAAAAATAGCTAAGGTTTTTATTTTTTTCCAGTATTAAAATGCAAGAAAAACTACACAAGTGTGGTATCATTGTAATTGTACTGACCCGGAGAATGACTGTAACAGGTCAATTCTACCATAAAGGGAATGTCATTAAAAAGAAAAACAAACCAAAAAAAAACAACAACAACATAAAACTGTGGTAGAATTACTTTATTTTCCAATTCCACCCCATTTGGAATTTTTTTTTAGCTCTCCACTAGATCATATGCAATATTAAATTGTGCAATTAGAAAGTAGGCCGTGGCCTGCAATAGGGAACACAGAACTCCGGCAGCTGGGCCTGCTGCTGGAAGGCAAAGGAGTGACAGAGGTAGGCAGCTGCAGCAGGAGGGCGAGTGGGTCGCGTTCCTGTCCAGCGGAACAGGATAGGGGCTCAGAGTGGTTTAAAAAAATAATCAGCGCAGGGCAAAGGCATTTCCGGTAACAAATCGGGCTCTGCCAGGTGGAGGTTTCCACGCAGCAGTGAGCCCGATGACATCACCGGCGCTGATGGGTGGGTTTTAGCTCTGCCCTAGCCAGCAAAATGGCTAGGGCAGCGCTAAAGCCGGCCCATTACAGCCGGTGATGTCACCAAACACACTGCCAGGCGGCAGCTTCCGCCGGGCAGTGTGTATTTGTCAAAAAAAGTGCCCTTGCCCTGAGCGATCCGATGCTAACATCAGGCGGGCTGACTGGGTGAAATTAAGGGTACAACTCTGAACCCGGGCAACCCCTTTAATGATACATCCAGAAACTGGCTGAGCAGGCACCTCCTGGCATATTTGTCAAAACAGGATCAGGGAGTAGAGAGTAACAGGGAGCAGTGAGCATCAAAATGTGAATGAAAAGGGAATAGCGAGTTGAGTATTGATCCTTTCATTTATTTAACACACTCTGTCCCTTAACTTAGATTTTTTTGTTGCTGAATAACCCTTTAACTTCAAAAGTGACAATTGCTTAAGTAAGATTCCACGTGTAAGAAAAAACATAGCTTTCCTTCATTTTCTTCTGATGTTGTAATGATGAAGTTTTTTACTGTACCACTGCCAATACATGTGAGCACCTTCTAATACAGTAGTAGGGAAAGACTTTGAGAAGTGATAATATAGATCCTAGTAATGTATTTCTTGTAAATATTACCGATAACAAAGAGCAGACATTGACTGCATTATTTATGCACTTGAAAATGTCTACAGCCATCCACACTGCATTGTGCAGAAGAATGTGTTGCACTTGATATGTTGGAAAAAAAATCCAATAATAATTGTACTAGATAAACAAGCATTGAAGGTCTCGAAGGACATATTTGATCTATGCTTTGCTTGAATGTAACTCTGAAAAGTTCGAGCAAGTCAAAACCACCTGTGGGAAACATTGCTGCTGATTACAAAATGAATTAAAAGTTTAGCTTTTGTTATATTAGACTCTTTGGTTATAGCTAACCTTAGAATTGAATTTTCATTCGACTATAAACCACTTGCTGAGCACATTCAGTCCTTGTCTACAAAGGACTGAATACATGCTGGCAGAGATTAGCATTGTGAGATGTCATCCATAGAGCCACTGTTCTATAACCTTCTTCAATAATTATATTCTTTTTCTAAGTAAAGCATGTTTACGCAATATAGATAGTATGAATGGGGCCGCATCCGTTCCAACAACTTCAATGGGGCCGCAAAAGATGCGGACAGCACACCACACCACATCTGTAGTTCCATTCTGCGTAAAAAAGATAGAGCATGTCATATTCTGGACAAGTGGCGGCCATGTGCGGACCACAAATTGCAGAAAGCACTTTGGGCCGGTATCCATGTTTTGCGGATCTGCAATTTGCGGACTGCAAAACACTATAATCATGTGAATGTAGCCTGTACTGTATAAAATTACATAGTGACGCAGGCATTTTATCCTAGAGTTATTAAAGCTGTTTTTTGAGAGCTTTTTTTTTATTTATATTTTTACTGAAGACCTATACTCTGAATAGGTAATAAGTATTTGATTTGTGGGGTCTGACACCCGGGACCCCTGCTGATCAGCTACTTGAGAAGGAAGCAGCGCTTGCAGTAGCACAGCAGTCTTCTCCAGTTTTGGCCATGTGACATCTAGTGTTGAGCGAACATGTTCGGTCGAATACACTATTCGGCCGAACATGGCGGTGCTCGGGACCACGCGGTAATCGGCCAAATACCGCATGTGCTCGAGCGCCATGCTCGAGTCACCTCCCCGCACGCTAATCAGCCAATTAGCATGCGGGGAGGGATGGCATTCAGTGTAATGCCAGTAGCCATCTTAGCTACTGGCATTACACTAATTGGATGGCCGGGAACGCGTCATCGGGTGCTATAAAGCACCCGGGAACATGTGACCGGCCCATACCAAGCCAGGGACAGCTGCTGCAAGCAGGGACAGACAGTGTAGGGAAAGAAACATGCTAAGTAGGGATAGAAATCGCTCAAAAAAGACCCAAAAGCCCTTTAAAGGGCTATTATATCTTGCTGGTAAACATTTTTTTTATTTTTGGGGTGTTTAAAGGGGGTGAAAATAGCGCTAGGTGGCCTGCCATTAACACCACATGCGCTGCTGCAGCAAGGAGGGACATACACTGTAGGGAGAGAATCACGCTAGGTAGGGATAGGAATCGCTCAAAAAAGACCCAAAAGCCCTTTTAAGGACTATTATATCTGGCACAAAGCAATATTTTATTATTTTTGTTTAAATGTGGTGAAAATAGCACTAGGTGGCCTGCCATTAATGCCACATGTGCTGCTGCTGCTGCTGCATGCTGTAGGATACTATCTGTATACTATATACCTGACATACTTTGCTATAATTTCTGCTGTTAAGCCCGCAGTACTTTTGCGTTTTGCTGTATAACATTTGCGCAAGGAGGGACTTGTGTAGGGATAGAATTTCTATAGGCAGGGTTAGTATCATTGTTCAAAACACACAAAAGTCCATTGTTAAATCCTTCTGCATTTTTTTTTTGGTGGCAAAAAGAACCCAAGTGTGCCCTGTCAGTAACACTAGGTGCATAGCGTATTAGAACCGTTCAAAAGTCTATGTAGCTGACATCCGTTGTTATATTTAATACCGATAATTTAGGCTGCAGTTCCTCATTTGCGTCTGCAGTTTAACTTACCCAAGGAGGGAGTTAAACTATAGGGATAGGATTTGGGTAGGTAGAAAGATTGTTTCTGTTCCAAAAAGACCAAAGTCCATTGTGAAATACGTCTGCTTTTTTTTTTTGGATGGCAAAAAAACAAAAGTGTGCCCTGTCAGTAATGCTAGGTGCACAGCGTATTACAACCGTTCAAAAGTCTATGTAGCTGACATCCGTTGTTACATTTAATACCGATAATTTAGGCCACAGTTCCTCATTTGCGTCTGCTGTTTAATTTGCCCAATGCGGGAATTAAACTATAGGGATAGGATTTGGGTAGGTAGAAAGATTGTTTCTGTTCCAAAAAGACCAAAGTCCATTGTGAAATACGTCTGCTTTTTTTTTTGGATGGCAAAAAAACAAAAGTGTGCCCTGTCAGTAATGCTAGGTGCACAGCGTATTACAACCGTTCAAAAGTCTATGTAGCTGACATCCGTTGTTACATTTAATACCGATAATTTAGGCCACAGTTCCTCATTTGCGTCTGCTGTTTAATTTGCCCAATGCGGGAATTAAACTATAGGGATAGGATTTGGGTAGGTAGAAAGATTGTTTCTGTTCCAAAAAGACCAAAGTCCATTGTGAAATACGTCTGCTTTTTTTTTTTTGGATGGCAAAAAAACAAAAGTGTGCCCTGTCAGTAACGCTAGGTGCACAGCGTATTACAACCGTTCAAAAGTCTATGTAGCTGACATCCGTTGTTACATTTAATACCAATAATTTAGGCCACAGTTCCTCATTTGCGTCTGCTGTTTAATTTGCCCAATGCGGGAATTAAACTATAGGGATAGGATTTGGGTAGGTAGAAAGATTGTTTCTGTTCCAAAAAGACCAAAGTCCATTGTGAAATACGTCTGCTTTTTTCTTTTTTGGTTGGCAAAAAAAACCCCAAGTGTGCCCTGTCAGTAACGCTAGGTGCACAGCGTATTACAACCGTTCAAAAGTCTATGTAGCTGACATCCGCTGTTACATTTAATACCGATAATTTAGGCCACAGTTCCTCATTTGCGTCTGCTGTTTAATTTGCCCAATGCGGGAATTAAACTATAGGGATAGGATTTGGGTAGGTAGAAAGATTGTTTCTGTTCCAAAAAGACCAAAGTCCATTGTGAAATACATCTGTGTTTTTTTTTTGTTTTTTTTTTGGTGGCATTCAGAATATTGGACATTTGTTTAAATTTTTCTGATCATACATTTAACTACTGTAGTTGTGACCAAGTTGCATATATACTATATGCTATATACTATATGCGCAAGACGAGCACTAAGGGATGGGGAAGTGGGCGTGCTGCTGATGGTGAATGCAGAGGCCATGGATCTGGGCGCGGTGAAACTGTGCCTTCTGGCAGAGCCCAAGAAACAAAGTCATCCAAAATTCCTAGCTTCATGTCACAGTTTGCAGGGCGGCGCAAGAGACAACTCTTTTCGTCACACCAGTGCGAACAGGTAGTCAGTTGGATTTCAGCTGATAATGCTTCCAGTCCGTTTAGCACCACCCCCTCTTCCACAAAGTCCAGCCTCAGTAGCTATGAGTCTGGGCAACCGCATCCTCACCCTGATCCTCCTTCCTCCCACCATGCAGAGTCTGGGCAAAGAACTAATACCACATTCGGATATTCCGAGGAGCTTTTTTCATCACCGTTCTTTGGCTCGGGCCTCTCACCAAGGCCGCTTGAAGTGGGACATGAGGAGATATTTTGCCCTGATTCAACCTATTGAGCAAACACAGTCTGAAGACAATGACGGTGGAGACCGGCAACTAGCATCTCACGAGGTGAATGATGATGATGAGACACAGTTGTCCAAAAAGTCAAGGGCAATTAGTGTCTCAAGAGGTTGATGATGAGGATGAGACGCAGTTAAGTCAGGTTCTTTTTAGTTCATCATGTCAGGAGGAGGACCAGAGTGAGGATGTGGAAGAGGAGGTGGTGGACGATGAAATAGCTGACCCAACCTCCGAAGGTGGCGAGCCGAGCGAGGACAGCAGTAAAGAGGGAGAGGGATCCTTAGCACCGCAACAGGCTGGAAAAGGCAGTGGGGTGGCAAAAGGGAGAAGGCAGGCCACGCCAACCAGGCCCGCAACTGTTCCCCGGAGCAGCCCCTTGCGGCAAGCTCCCTTGCCAAGGGTTAGGTTATCCGCAGTCTGGCGGTTTTTTGAGGATAGTGCTGACGATAAACGGTTTGTAATTTGTAACCTGTGCCATACCAAGATGAGCAGGGGCATAAACACCAGCAACCTGACCACCACCAGCATGATCCACCACATGGCAGCAAAGCACCCTAAAAGGTGGGCCAAACACCTGGGTCCATGATCTGTGTCTGCAGGTCACACCACTGCCTCCTCTTCCCCTCTGTTACCTGCTGTCCGCCCTGCACCTGGACCTTCGCAGGAACCATCAGCCAGCACGTCCACTTCAATGTCCCAGGGCAGCGTTCAAACGTCCCTACCGCAGGCATTTGAACGCAAGCGCAAATACCCTGCCACCCACCCACAGGCCATAGCTCTAAACGAGCAACTTTCCAAGTTGCTGCCATGGAAATGTTGCCGTTTAGACACCGAGGCCTTTCGCAGCCTGATGGTGGCGGCTGTTCCTTGTTAAGCAGTCCCCAGCACCACTATTTTTCCCGGTGTGCCATCCCTGCCTTACACCAGCATGTGTCCAGAAATATAACCTGTGCCCTGACCAACGCAGTTACTAGCAAGTTCCACTTAACAACTGACACATGGACAAGCGCTTGTGGCCAGGGACGCTACATTTCCCTGATGGCACACTGGGTGAACCTTGTGGAGGCTGGGAGCGAGTTGTACCCTGGGATGGCAGAGGTGCTACCGACGCCAAGGATTGTGGGCTCAACTTCCATCTGTATTTCCGCCACCACCTACAGTAGCGGCTGCAACCCATCCTTCTCTTCCTCCACCTCCTCCTCCACTTCCACTGCATAATTCCCCTCTTGCAGCACCAGTCGGACTTCAGTCAGTAGCTTGAAGCAGTGAAGCACAGCAGTTGGGAAGCGACAACAGGCCATGCTGAAGCATATTTGCCTAGGTGACAAACAGCACACCGCCACAGAGCTATGGCAGGGCATAAAGGACCAGGCTGAGCTGTGGCTCTCGCCAGTCAACCTACAGCCAGGCATGGTTGTGTCTAATAACGGCCGCAACTTGGTGGCGGCTTTGGAGCTGGCCAACCTCACACACATACCATGCCTGGCCCATGTCTTCAACTTAGTGGTTCAGCGGTTTCTCTAAAACCTACCCCAATTTGCCTCAGCTACTAGTGAAGGTGCGTCGCCTGTGTGCCCATTTCCGCAAGTCACCGACAGCTTCAGCCGGCCTGGCAATGCTGTAGCAGCGCTTGCGGTTGCCAGCTCACCGACTGCTGTGCGACCTAAACACAATGGAATTCCACCTTCCCCATTTTGAGCAGGCTTTGTGAGCAGCAGAGAGCAGTAGTAGAATACCAGATGCAACACGGTCGGTGCCTTTCTAGTCAACTTCCGCTATTCACAAGCGACGAGTGGGCATTGATGTCTGACCTCTGTGAGGTGTTACGCAACTTTGATGAATCTACACAGATGGTGAGTGGCGATAATGCAATTATCAGCGTAACCATCCCACTTCTGTGTCTACTAAAAATCTCGCTGCTCATAATAAAGGCCGATGCTCTGCGTGTGGAAGAGGTGGAAATGGGGGAAGACCCTACACAGGGTGATAGCCAAACCACCCTTGATTCGTCTTCTCAGCGCCAATTGGAGGAGGAGGAGGAGCAGGAGACGGTTGCCACCGCTACACAGGGTAGCCATACCACGTTTACACCATCTCTTCGTTGTGGATAGGCTGAAGAGGAGGAAGAGAACGAGGAGGATATTGAGAGTCATGCTCCTGGTGGTGAGAGCGAAGCCTTGTCTGTTTGGACTCTTTAACACTTCATGCTATGCTGCCCTTCCCGTGACCCTCGTGTTATACGCATATTAGGCAACACCGATTACTGGGTGTTCACCCTTCTCGACCCCCACTACAAAGAGAACTTCCCATCTCTCATTCCTGTGGTGGAGAGGACAAGTAAAATGTTGCTATACCAGAAGGCCCTTGTCGAAAAATTGCTCCTCAAATTTCCATCTGACAACGCTGGCGGTAGAGCACGCAGTTCCTTGGCCACCCGAGGAGGGGAGACGAGGGGAACACACAGCAGCTCCAAACGAAGGCAGGGCGACACTCTCCAAGGCTTGGGACAGTTTTATGACACCCTGCCAACACCCTCACCCTGATGAGCGGCTTAGTGTTACAAGGAGGGAAAAGTTTTGGAAGATGGTAAAGGAGTACCTAGCTGACCGTGTCAACGTCCTCAGCAATCCCTTTGTGCCGTATAATTATTGGGTGTCTAAGCTGGACACGTGGCACAAACTGGCGCTCTTCGCCTTGGAGGTGCTGGCCTGCCCTGATGCCAGCGTTTTGTCTGAACGGGTATTTAGTGCCGCTGGGGGCATAATTACTGATAAGCGCATTCGCCTGTCAACTGACAATGCTGACAGTTTGACGCTTATCAAAATGAACAAGGCCTGGATTGCCCCTGACTTCTCTACTCCATCAGAGGAAAGCAGCTTAACATGAAGGAACCTTAAATCTGGCTTTTAGGGTATATTGAATACACTGTATTATCATGTACCCCTTCCTCTTCTCGTCCTCTTCCTCCATCATATGAAACTGCTTATTAGGCTGCCCTCGAAGTCCACCAGCAGGCCCTCAACCATAATGTTTTACAAGCTCAGCTCTGCTACATGTCACACATAATGTTTCAGACGGTCAGCTAAGCGGTATGTCAAAATTAATTTTTAACACGCTCAGCTCTGCTACATGTCACTTATAATGTTTCAGATGTTCAGCTAAGCGGCATGTCACCCTTAAATTTTTTTTGTGGTCAGCTTGGCAGCAGCATATCAACCTTAAATTTGGGACAGTTTGATAGGCAGCAGCGTGTCACCCGTAAATTTTTTTGATGTTCTGCTCAGCAGCATGCAACCTTAAATTTGGGACAGTTTGATTAGCAGCAGCGTGTCACCCATAAATTTTTTGGACATTCTGCTTGGCAGCAGCTTTTAGCAGTACCTTGGTAGAGCTTCAGCTAACCTGCGGTGAGGTCACACAGAGGGGTGTAACTAGGATTTCCTCCCTCCTCTGTGGTTGGACGAACACCTGCAAACTGCGTCTACCAGGGGTTGATCTTTGGCCATTTAATCCCAACACATGCATGGCCGGCACGGCCATTACAGCGCCGGACGGCTGCCACGCTGGCACGCTACTATGTGCGGTTGATACTTGTTCCTGCCTCTATTTATACCTGTATCTGATGAAGCGTGACACTATTGCCACGCAGAAACGTGTCGAACGGGGCATTGGGGGAAGTGAAGGCAGCAAGTGCGGGCAGTGTATATGCAGAGTGAGTGAGTGCTAAACCATAAGCACTGCTCCTAGGTCCAGCCGGGACCTTGCGCATACTACCCACCGGTTGTTGAGTCGTCTATTAGACAAACAGAGGACGTTGGTCACTTCTATATAGTCATCATTAGTGACTGTATATGTGGCAATATAATGCTGTGTTGACCACACTGACACAGCATGTTTGGGAAGAGGATTATATATGAGTGAACATTTTATATCACTACAAGTGTTTTGGTGGTATTAACTGACATCCATAAGGCTTCCACCTTCACCTGAATCCTCCCCCCTTTTTTCATTACAAACCTGTATTGTCTAATGACGTATTTAGCTCACTTTTTAATTGTATATTTGAATAAAGGTTTATTATTTTCATTTTAACGTCCCAGTCAGGTTAGTCAGTGGCAGCAGCGTGTCAACCTTAAATTTGGGGCAGTTTGATGGGCAGCAGCGTGTCAACCTTAAATTTGGGAAAGTTTGATGAGCAGCAGTGTGTCACTTGTAAATTTTTTGGGACGTTCTGCTTGGCAGCAGCGTGTCAACCTTAAATTTGGGACAGTTTGATGGGCAGCAGCGTGTCAACCTTAAATTTGGGACAGTTTGATGAGCAGCAGTATGTCACCTGCAAATTTTTTGGACATTCTGCATGGCAGCAGCATGTCACCCTTAAATTTGGGAAAGTTTGATGAGCAGCAGTGTGTCACTCGTAAATTTTTTGGGACGTTCTGCTTGGCAGCAGCGTGTCAACCTTAAATTTGGGACAGTTGATGGGCAGCAGCGTGTCAACCTTAAATTTTTTTTAACGTCAGCTTGGCAGCAGCGTGTCAACTAGAGATGAGCGAATCGATTCGTCGATTTGTTGATTCGTATCGAATCTTGGGAATTTTCAGCTGCGAAGCGAATCCGAATATTAGGTGATTCGCTTCGGCTTCGTACGCATTCGCTACCTAGTTTGTCCTATAAATGAAATGCTATGGCTACGTATAAGTTACTCTATACGCTGTTGTGTCCGAATTCAATTCATTAGCGATGCAGACTCCTCCCTGGTAGCTCCGCCCCCTTCTCCATCGCGCGAGGAAGATGAGGCAACTCAGGAAATTAAGGTGGCGACACAGCGAGGCCCTGACTGGGGAGGCATGGTGTGGGGCACCGACCCCTATGAGGAGAAGGAACCGGAGGAGATCTACGTCTTTTAATATGTCCGGCAGCCTAAGAAGTTGGTTGAGGTGCCCGCTGAGGTGTTCACTCCGCTGGCTGACATGGCGGAGGCGGCAGGAGTTCCCGCTCCGCTGTGGAAGGACTACTCCCTTCGGCAAAATTCAATGGTCCCCACGGCTGTCACCCGGAACGCCCTGACCCTCTGGGAATACAAAAAGTTGGTAGAGGAGTGGGTTGTGCAGGTTTTGGAGCACCCACGGTCCGGTGACCCTAAGCTGGAGCGCCGAAGGGGTACCGTTATTTGGTTCAGTGTGGAATGGGGAGTAGGTTTTATCGGCGATGAGGAGACAACAGAAGAATTATATGTCAACCGCCGTTCTGTAAAGCGGCCATATCTTCCGCCCGTCCGCCACAATCTCCACACAGGGGATTATGTGGAGTATACCCCTATGAAGAGCCTCCAAGGCCCCTTTGCTACTGGGGTGAAACTCCTTAAGCGACCAGCTACTCCTGCAGCGCCCCTGGAAGACTGGAGTTAGGAGGTCCAGGCCGCAGAAGAGACCCCATGAGACCAATGATGGGACTCTGCAATCTAAGGAGAAATCCCAAGCTCAGCTGAAACCCCTGATACCAGATTTACCACCACCGCCGATCCTTCATGTGGGACAGATGACCACCAACAGTTTTGTGTACCAGCCATCGGTGGTACAATACCAACTGCCATGGCAGGTGCAGGCCGCACAGTCCGCCGTTCGCGGAAGACCGTTACCAGAGCCCTTACAGCCGGAGATTCTGTCACCTTGTATGCCGGCGGGAGGATCTGGCCACTACAAGGTAATGGTCAAAGCCCAAGTTGCCACGGCCCTTGCCAGTGTGACCGCCCGATCACTACCAAGACCATCCCTGAGAGGTCATTGGGGGTCTGCTGCCGCAGCCAGTGTCACTTTCATGAGGCAGGAGCGCCCTCTCATGTCTTTTAGCTCCAGCAGCAGTGAAGAGGACCTGCTGGCCCTTAAAGGGAACCTGTCATCTCCAAAACACCCCGTGAACTAGAGTAAGCGGTGTATAGTGTAAGTGATGCTGAGTCCGAATATGTAAGTTTTATCTTCATACTCACTTCCATTCTGACGCTGTGCTCCCACAAACCTGCAGTAAAATGGACTCACTGGACTCCAGTGCTCACTCACATAATGGAGAGGACTCAAAGAAGAGTCCAGTGAGTGCATTTTACTGCAGGTTTGTGGGAGCACAGCATCAGAATGGAAGTGAGTATGAAGATAAAACTTACATATTCGGATTCAGCATCACTTACACTATACACCACTTACTCTAGTTCAGGGGGTGTTTTGGAGATGACAGGTTTCCTTTAAGTAAGGATTCGAATCCTGCAGCTTTTATGGGAGCCACAATGTGGACTTAACCTGAAGGTGGAGCACTAGTTGGCGTTTGTGTTTATTTTTGTTGCCCTGCGTTTGTCCTCACCCAGATGGACATGAATTGTCAGGATTCCCCCCATCAAAAAAAAAGTTTTAACCAAGTTGCGCATATGTGCGCCTCATCCCTTTTTCCCCCTTTTCAGGTTATTGGGGAGCCCCTTGAAAGAGGGTTTTTTAAGGAACCTTTGCTGCTATTTTTTTACCCATTTGGATTACAATTTTACCTATGTGGATTACAAATTGCAACTGAGTTTGGGACTCTGCTCCAGTTCTATGACAAGCGTCAGAAGAAAAGAGAATTAAACGTGTCCGTGAGCATACTAGGTAGGTGATATTTCAAATGTTTACATTATACCTATAATGTATTTGCATTATATTGTTTGCACTAATGTTTATACCTTTCAGCAACGTTTTCAAGTATGTTGCCCATTGTGTGTATTTCTTTACAGGTACCGCAATGTGTCCTCATATTCACTTTATTGTATGGTGGATGGTTGTACTATGCACTTAGCCGGATAGACAGCACCTTACTTGTTCTACCTCAAATATACATACTGCCTCTGAGGACGATTTCAGATCTGACCATTTACGCTGGATCTGGCCCGGGGTTCGCAAGGTGTCGAAACGATAGCGCAAGCCTCGGATCACCTGCTGGATCACCTCCTTTTTATGCTGGTTCGGGTGGCGGTGTGTGCCTTCGTAAATCGTAATCCTGGCGGTCCATCAGCCGGACTATGTATTTTAGCTGTGCAGTAGAGCTAAATGATGAGGATCGTCTGGATGCTATTTTCGAATATTCGCTCTGCCTCTGAGGAGTGCACGCCGCGGCCTCTCGTCGTACGTGCCTGCGTATTACGTAATCGCGCAGGCAATAGTACGCTGAGGATTCGTAAGCTATTTGTACGCTCATGCGTACGTCTTCTAAGAAGTTGCCTACATTTTTTAAATGAACGTTCGTTATTAGTGCGCAAATGTTCGCTAATAGCACATAATAACGTATATTTTGTACGCAAATACGAATCGATTAGTCGAATATACGAATCTTAGGAAAAGTTCGGCGAATGTTCGGCGAATAATTTTTTGAATGATTCGCTCATCTCTAGTGTCAACCTTAAATTTGGGACAGTTTGATGGGCAGTAGCGTGTCACTTCAAGTCTGCCCATTGACTATAAAAGTCCTTGAGCTTTGCCCCCTGTGTGCAGCACCTGTACATAGAAGCTCCATGACTCAGCTGCCTCCTGACAGCCAAGAACATGGAGCTTTAACCTGAGACCTTTTTTCCTGGCCCCCAGGCTTTTGATCACTCTGACAACCTGTCAAAGCCATCACAAATGCTTGTACTATCTCCCTCTCATTACTGCCGGTCACAGAGCAGTTTACAACTACATATGGGGTGTTTTTGCAAACTTCAGAATCAGGAAAATAAATATTCAGGTTAGATTTGCTGTTTACCCTTGCTATCTTATGGGAAAAATGAATTAAAAATTGAAAATCTGCGGGAAAAAAAAATATATTTTAAATTTCACCTTCCTTCTGTTTTGATTCTTGTGGGAAATCTAAAGGGTTAACAAACTTTGTAAAATCAGTTTTGATTACATTGGGGGCTGTAGTTTCTAAAATATGTTCATTTATGGGAGGTTTCTATTATTTAAGCCCCTCAAAGTCACTTTAGAACTGCAAAGGTCCTTTAAAATTAACTATTGGAAATTTTCATGAAAATCTTAAAAATTACATTTAAAATTTGAAGCCTTCTAACGTCCTAAAAAAATAAAATTACATTTCCAAAATTATGCCAACATAAAGTGGACATATGGTGAATGTTCATTAATAACAATTTTATTAGATATCCCTATGCAACTTAAAAGCAGAGAAATTCATATTTAAAAAATTGTGATTTTTTTTCAAAATTTTCAGTAAATTTTGATTTTTTATAAATAAAGGTAAAACATATTGACTCAAATTTACCATTAACATGAAGTACAATGTGTCATGAGAAAACAATCTCTGAATGGCCAAAGTTATTACCACATGAAGTGACACATGTCAGATTTGCAAAATTAGGCCTGGTCTTGAAGTGGTTACATTTGGGACAGTTTTATGAGCAGCAGCGTGTCACCTGTAAATTTTTTGGACGTTCTGCTTGGCAGCAGCGTGTCAACCTTAAATTTGTAAAGAGCATGTACTCTAGACCGACCGTACCAATTTTTCCTGGGATCGAGAAAGCAAAATGGGGCTTCATACCGTGCGGAAAATGTTCTGCGTGCCCTAACATGGAGAGAGCTGTGGATATCTGTGATTCCACAGGAGAAAGGATCTTCAAGATAACACATAGATTGACATGCTCTAGTACAGCGGTTGTGTACTACGCTACATGCTAATGTCCTATGATATATGTCGGTCTCACAACAAGGTAACTGAAGGTGAGGATTCGCAAGCATGTCAAGGATATTGAATCTGCGGCTGAAGAAAAGGACTTGCAAATACTTAAACCTATTGCGAGACATTTTAAGTCCCATCATTCTTGTGATCCAAGGGTTTTAAAAGTGCGTGGGATTGATTGCATTATAAAATCTCTATGTGGTGGAGATATTGCGAAGAAACTTGCAAAAAGTGCAAGTGGATTTGGAGATTAAAGACACTGCGCCCCCATGAACTGAATGAATCCACTGGTTTTTCATCTTTTTTGTAGACTCTGTATCATGTATAGTAGTTCCTCCTTTTTATCGTGTATACTTTTACTTATTTTAATTTATTATCTTCACTTGGGTTTCACGCTTCATGGGTAACATATATGAATTACGTTATATATGTTATATAGTTAACATTTGTATATTCTAATATATAATTATTTATAATCAATTCTGGGTGTTAGTATCTGATTGATATGTGAGTTTTGTATTCATACGGTGGTTGTATGTGATGCTATATAATCATCAATATTTTTTCCCTGCACAGGTGCAGCAAGTTTGGTCTTTTCACGTATGTTTGAGTTTTTTACATACCAAAAAATGTTTTTACTTTTTATTATTGATTTTTCACTTTTTGATTTCTTCACAATGTTTTTTCACATACAGTGCAGATCAAAAGTTTGGACACACCTTCTCATTCAAAGAGTTTTCTGTATTTTCATGACTATGAAAATTGTAGATTCACACTGAAGGCATCAAAACTATGAATTAACACATGTGGAATTATATACTTAACAAAAAAGTGTGAAACAACTGAAAATATGTCTTATATTCTAGGTTCTTCAAAGTAGCCACCTTTTGCTTTGATTACTGCTTTGCACACTCTTGGCATTCTCTTGATGAGCTTCAAGAGGTAGTCACCTGAAATGGTTTTCACTTCACAGGTGTGCCCTGTCAGGTTTAATAAGTGGGATTTCTTGCCTTATAAATGGGGTTGGGACCATGAGTTGTGTTGGGCAGAAGTCTGTTAGAATTTGTATTATGGCAAGAAAAAAGCAGCTAAGTAAAGAAAAACGAGCGGCCATCATTACTTTAAGAAATGAAGGTCAGTCAGTCCAATAAATTGGGCAAACGTTGAAAGTGTCCCCAAGTGCAGTCGCAAAAACCATCAAGCGCTACAAAGAAACTGGCTCACATGAGGACCGCCCCAGGAAAGGAAGACCAAGAGTCACCTCTGCTGCGGAGGATAAGTTCATCCGAGTCACCAGCCTCAGAAATCGTAGGTTAACAGCAGCTCAGATTAGAGACCAGATCAATGCCATCAATGCCACACAGAGTTCTAGCAGAAGACACATCTCTACAACAACTGTTAAGAGGAGACTGTGTGCAGCAGGCCTTCATGGTAAAATAACTGCTAGGAAACCACTGCTAAGGACAGGTAACAAGCAGAAGAGACTTGTTTGGGCTAAAGAACACAAGGAATGGACATTAGACCAGTGGAAATCTGTGCTTTGGTCTGATAAATATTTGAGATCTTTGGTTCCAACCACTGTGTCTTTGTGCGACGCAGAAAAGGCGAATGCATGGACTCTATATGCCTGGTTCCCACCGTGAAGCATGGAGGAGGAGGTGTGATGGTGTGGGGGTGCTTTGCTGGTGACACTGTTGGGGATTTATTCAAAATTGAAGGCATACTGAACCAGCATGGCTACCACAGCATCTTGCAGCAGCATGCTATTCCATCCGGTTTGCATTTAGTTGGACCATCATTTATTTATCAACAGGACAATGACCCCAAACACACCTCCAGGCTGTGTAAGGGCTATTTGACCAAGAAGAAGAGTGATGGGGTGCTACGCCAGATGACCTGGCCTCCACAGTCACTAGACCTAAACCCAATCGAGATGGTTTGGGGTGAGCTGGACCGCAGAGTGAAGGCAAAAGGGCCAACAAGTGCTAAGCATCTCTGGGAACTCCTTCAAGACTGTTGGAATACTATTTCAGGTGACTACCTCTTGTAGCTCATCAAGAGAATGCCAAGAGTGTGCAAAGCAGTAATCAAAGCAAAAGGTGGCTACTTTGAAGAACCTAGAATATAAGACATATTTCCAGTTGTTTCACACTTTTTTGTTAAGTATATAATCCCACATGTGTTAATTCATAGTTTTGATGCCTTCAGTGTGAATCTACAATTTTCATAGTCATGAAAATACAGAAAACTCTTTGAATGAGAAGGTGTGTCCAAACTTTTGGTCTGTACTGTATGTATGTATATATTTTTCTTTTTTATATATTTATATATATATATATACACATTCTTTGTCACCTTTTTTAACACTCTTTCAATTATATTTTTATATATATATATATATATATTTTTTATAGAATTTTATAGAATTTTTTCATATATAATTATTTATATGCACATGCACATATATACATACTTTTATTATTTTATTTGTATTTTTCTTTTTGTTATTATGCTAATTCTGTTTCACATACACTTATTTTCTTTATTCTTATATAATATGTCTATATATCTTTGATATTCACATTCTGTGGGGTATGCCAGGTCTGTGCATAAGCTGTATTGTGTCTGACGGTACTCTGCGATGTTTTAGATCGCAGAAGTATGTCAGCACCATCATGTGATCACAATGCGCTCACGTGATGCATCACGTGACCGCTCTTGCTATACTTTCATTAGTACACGGAGGAGCACTCCATGCAACCGCAAACCATTCCTTACTGACGCTGGTGTTTTTAAGTTTATAATTTAATCTATTTTCTATCTATGTCTTTTTCTATTGGATGTGGTGTATTTATAATGCGCGTCCCCTGGTGATGACGCCACCCCCAGACGAAGGTACGCCGAAACGCGCATCGGGGCTGGCGCCATCACAAAGGTGACACAATATGGGTAAATTGATTGTCCTTTTGCACTAGTTTTTGTACTTGATTAAGCACTTGCACTTTAATAGGACTTTAATTATTTGATGGGACATGTATTGATTTCCCCTATTGTGCTTACCTTTGTTGATGCCACCTCTTTCTTGTACTCATTTTTACTGTGTATCATATGTATAACTAATAAAATATTTATATATTGATTACGTGTTTGAATATTTACTAGCGGTCTGGTACTCTTTGTAGGTATTCTTAAATTTGGGACAGTTTGATGAGCAGCAGCGTGTCACCGTACATTTTTTGGACGTTCTGCTTGGCAGCAGCGTGTCAACCTTAAATTTGGGACAGTTTGATGGGCAGCAGCGTGTCACCCGTAAAATTTTTGGACTTTCTGCTTGGCAGAAACGTGTCAACCTTAAATTTGGGACAGTTTGATGGGCAGCAGCGTGTCAACCTTAAATTTGGGACAGTTTGATGGGCAGCAGCGTGTCACCCTTAAATTTGGGACAGTTTGATCGGCAGCAGCTTGTCAACCTTAAATTTGGGACAGTTTGATCGGCATCAGCGTGTCACCCTTAATTTTTTAGACGGTAAACTCAGCAGCAGCATGTCACCCATAATTTTTAACACGGTCAGCTCAGCAGCAGCACATCACCACTATTGTTTTTACGTGTCAGCAGCAGGCCATCAATCCTAATTTTTCAAGGGTGTGTCTGATGCACTCCTTTAGTTGTATTAAAGGTGGTATTGAAGTGCCTGTTCCTCCCCATGCTGTTCCCTAACCATTTCTGTGGTGTTTCCACCATTTTCTGACTTTCCCTATAGACCAGACACCCTCCCCTCATCCGAGCAGGGGGTGCCTGGTCTTCTCCCATTGAATTCCATTTTACTCTGGTGCTCGGCCGAGCACTCGAGCACCACATAGTGTTCAACTAGAGCACCTGAGCACCCGAACATCGGGGTGCTCGATCATCACTAGTGACATCATGTTCATTGGTCACATGGCCTAGGTGCATCTCAGCCCAATTGAAGATACTAAGTAGGGATGAGCGAAACGACTTCGGATGCTTTGTACCGAACTCAGGTTCAGTTCCAAGGTACCATTTGGAACCGAACCCGAGTTCGATACAAAGGTTTTTTGCAGTAGAAATTAATTTCCGAAGTTATCACACGCAGTCTCACGAGACTTTGCAAAGTAATGATTTCGGCTCATCTGAGCCAATACATTGTAATACTGAACAGAGCATGCGAAGTCAATTCGCTCATCCCTAATACAAAGCACAGCCACTATGCAATGTATAGCACTATGCTTGTTGAGCAGGGAGAAGACCGCAGCGCTAGTCTGAGTGCCAGTGCCTTCTCAAACAGCTAATAGGTGGGGGTTCCAGGTGTAAGACCCCAGCCATTAGTAAAAAAAAAACTCTCGGAAAACCCCTTTAGTTTCTATACATTTTTATGTGATATACCTTCTCTTTCTGAAGTCATCACTATCTTGTTGTAAGAGCTCTACTTGTTTCTGCTGAGCACACTAGTAAGTTATTACTAGCCACATGTAGCAGTGGAATCTCAGGGGCACAATCCAATTAAAATATTTTTATAACAGTTACGTTATCTAGGGCCTAAGTAGACATTAAAAATACATACAAGTAAGCCATAGTCATTTTATTTCCACTCTGTTATCATAACAAGAGCTAATTTCTAATGTGTGTTTAAACAAATTACTGCATTATGCAATTCACGAACTAAATTAGCAAAAAGATGAGAAAATAAAATCTTCAGTTCATGTTTCCTTATAGGTGTCTATAGAAACTCAAAGATATCTAGCAAATTAACTTGGAAAGTAAATACCTTGGTGGTAGCAGTCATTAATATTTAAAGATCACCTGCCAGTATGATCAACCCTATTAAATTAGGTATACTGTTTAGTAGGGTTGATAACGCTGATTTAAAAGAGACCGATGAAAATCGGTTGCAGAGTACCTGAGAAAAGAGACTTCTATTCCTTATGCAAATTAGGGCTTCAGTGCACTGAGGGGCATGGCCAGCACTGGAAAGCAGAAATCCTGAGATGCACTGAGGGCCTGGGCCCTGCTCCTCAGCAGAGTTGTATTTATAGCTGGTGCTGGTGCCGCCCTAGGCAACACGTTTGAATAGTCCCTATTCAAGATGAGGGGAGTGGAAGACGGATTAGCGACCGTCTGGGTTTACACTGAAGAGAGAGGTGGGCACATAAGTGGACACTGAATTTAAAGTCACCTTATGTTGTAGACGGATCCATATTGACAGACGGTGGGGACAACATGAGTTGGCAGCGTCAACTCAAGTAGGTGGGGTTAACACTTAGATATACATACCATAGAGGTGCAGTATATTGTGATATACTTTGTTATTTGATTGTGCAGTGAAACCAAATGCCAATATGCAGCAAAGAATACAGCCCCAGCAGCAGCCAGTACCATTGTGTAATACAATATACTGTACCAGCAGCACCAAATACCGCAGTCCAACACAAATATACTGCCCCAGCAGAACCAAATACCGCAGTGCAACACAATATACTGCCCTAGCAGAACCAAATACCACAGTGTAGCAAAATATAATTCTCCAGCAGAACCAAATACCACAGTGCAGCACAGTAAACAACCCCAGCAGAACCAAATAACACAGTGCAAAACAATATACTACCCCAGCAGAACCAAATACCACAGTAAAGCACAATACACCGCCCAGCAGAACTTCTTATTGTACTGTTTATTGCACATTGTATTTGGTTCTGATGGAGTAGTATCTTGTTCTGCACTGTGATATTGTCACGTACCGTGTGGTTATCGTGACACGTGTTTCATGTTGCTCATGTTTGTGCCCTGGTATTCCGGATTTGGTTGTATGCTGGTTGCCAGGGGCAACGTGTATATTGGTGGTGTCTCGGTTGTTCTCCGTGACACGGCTTCCATGTTGCTCATGTTTGTGTCCTGGCATTCTGGCTGCGGTAGTAGGCCGTGGTTGCCAGGGGCAACGTGTAGTTTTGGTTGCTGGTATGTTCCCTTATTGCATACTTCCTTCCTTCCTTGTCTGGTTCTCATGGGGTTAACATATTGACCTGGGTGTGGTCACTAGGTGCTTTTATTCTGTTGTTGCTAGCCTGGTGGGTTTGTTGTGCTCCAGCCTCCGTTGGTGCTGGAGCTATGCACCTTTCCTGGGATTCCATCTGCCCAGTCCTTGTGGCCACTTAATATGTCATCGAGGTCTTCCCGAGGTCCTCTCATCCCCTTCCCTTATTCCTGTTGTGTGGTTTATGTACGGGTGGGTGTTTGGTCTGTGACTGCCATGTGTCTTCTGACATGGAGTCCAGACATTCCCTGTATGTATGTGCCTTCGGTGAGAGGGCTCCAGGGTTCCCCGGAGGGGGAACAGCGATACTGTGAGTTGTTGCTGGTGAGCTGGTACCTGGGTGTGTTGTGTGTACTGAGTCCTGTTAGGTGTTCGGGTTCCAGTACATGTGCCTGGCCTCCAGTCTTTGGTGTGTGGACTGCTGGTGCTTCTATCAGCAGTATCAGCAGGTAAGTTGCCAGGTGCACCGGGACCATCCTGGAGGTGCAGTCAGTGAGTTCTGGATAAGTGCATCCCTACCATCTGGGGCTCTGTGAAGAACGGGGCTCACTGGGTTTCTGCCCTCTGGGTTTGGTTTTTGGTATTTTCGGTGCACTTGGTTCAGTGGTTTTCCTTGCCACTGGCTTCTTGCCTGCTGATCGGTTTTCATCTCACTGTAGTGTATCGGTGTATGCTCGGTGTGGAGTTTCCCCTCCCACACCGCAGCGTGACAGATATTTGGGTCTGCCGGGAAGTATATTGTGCTGCATTTTGGTATTTGGTTTTGATGCAGAACCAAACACATCAGTACAAAACAAAAACTACACCAGCAGAACCAAATACCACAATGTTGCACAATAAACTACTCCAGCAGAACTATGTACTACCCCAGAAGCTGCCCCTCTCTGGTGGCAAACGTAATCAGCCACATTCTGTCCTCCTCTTCCTACAGTTGTCTTTACGTTATGTGTCATGGTAGGAAGCAGTGAACCCTGAACTAATCCGTCCCACTGTCCTTACCTACTTGCACTATCCGCCACAAGCAGCGGCCCACAACTGGTCGACAGTCCCTTCCTAAATAAGTGCCTATACAAGTAGGAAAAAGTAACAAACTAGTGACAGATTGGAAACCACAAAGTAAGAATAAAGCAGAAACAGACAAGCTGGGTCAAAATCAAACCAAACCCAAAACCACAAATCTGAGTCAGAACCACGCCAATGTCAATACCTGGAGAGCAGACAGGATCAAATCAGAAGTAAAAAATCAGACACTTTAATAAGCCAGGAGTCAAAACAAGGATGAAACATCAGGGTCAAAATCGTCAGAGAAGAATCAAGGTCAGGAAACCAGGAGAGTCCGAACCAGTAATAAATGCTAGTAAGGCGATCCAGGGAAAATAAACCACACAAAGGCAACCTGTGGCAAGCAGATTGCCTGTTTAAATAGGTCATGCTGGTTTCATAACACATTCAACATCACATGACTTATGAACTCTGCATGCCGAAGTGCCAGTACAGCCTCCGATTGACCAGTGTTCCTGCACAGGGAGATCCCGCCTGTTTACCCTGACAACTGGACAACCACTGCATGCTGAGAAGCATGTCTGCTGGCTCCAAAATGGACATGCCAATATGGAGGAGGGAGCTGAAGAGGTAAGATACGGTTAACAGCAGCAAACCTACTCTTCCAAACTTACAAGAAAATACACAAACTCTTAAATTTACAGATGTTCTTCTTAAAGCTGCATCTTCTCTCTGCAGAGTTTGCCATAAAGCACCTTCCTCACTTTTCCATCATCCCCCACCTTCTCAACCCAAACTCCCCATCCTGGTTCCCCTATACCTGCTGCCACCCCAAAAGCTGTGTCCACTGTACTCCCTCATGCCCCAAATACAATACAATTGAAAAAGGAGTACCCCTAAGTAGTAATAATTCCCTGTAAAATGCCTCTATTGAAAATAATCATTATATAGTGCCCCTGGGAGTAATAATGAACCTATAGTGCCTACATCTATCTACAATGCTCCCAATAGTGCCCCCAGTAATAAGAATGTCCCCTACAAAGTTATAATAATAAACTCCCAATTTGTGCATCCAGTAATAATGCCTGTGTAGTGCTACCAGAAATAATGTCCCCGAAAATGCCTCTAGTAAATCTCCTCACAGTTCCTCCAGCAATAGTATCCCCTATTGTACCTCCAGTAACAATGCTCATGTATTGCCCCCAGTATTAATGTCTCTAGAGATGAACGAAGTTTTGATAAATTTGATTCCGTAGCTTTGTCAAAGTTCGCCAAGAAATTTAATTTGTAACAAATTGCTATAAATCTGGTATACCCAGGCCACTCTGCCTTAGGTTACGGCCATATAGAGCCTTTTATTGAATAATGAAGACTACAGTGTATAGTTGGCCTTCATTGTTAATGGCTATGTGGCACCTTTAATGCACCTTTAAACAGGGGCAGTACCCACTCCTCCAACCTAAGCCCATTCCTGCCCTACAGGTTGGACCCCTTATTCTGCATCTGCTTTACCTCTTTTTCCACATGATCTAATATGAATGAGAATATGCCATCAGAAACATCCACAACTGGGGGCATGGGAACTAAAATGTGCTTAATTGAACACTTCTAAATGGTAGAAAAATAGCAACATGTTTTTGGGAATAAAATACAGGCCTTATCGGTCGTCTCCTGGCTGCGACCAAACTACAAACTGTTAATTTTTTATCAAAAGAGGCATGAGGGCTAATATGAGACTGGGGGCTGATAAAAAGAGGTATGGGGCTGATGTGAGACTGGGTACTGATCAAATGAGGCGTGGGAGGCTGATTTAAGACTGGGAGTCTGATCTGAGGTCTGAATGGGGTTATTTATATTGGGGCTCATATCTGAGGTCTGATTGGGGGTCATTCACTTTGGGGTGTGAACTGAGGTCTGATTGTGAGTCTGATCTGAGGTCTTATTGGGGACTTACTAACATCTGGGGTCTGATCTAAGGTCTGATTCAGGGTCTTATTAACATTGGGGGTCTGATTAACATTGGGGGTTTGATTGCTGGTCTGACCTGAGATCTAATGAAAAATATTTTTTCTTATTGTCCTCCTCCAAAACCTAGGTGCGTCTTATGGGTCGGTGCATCTTATAGGGCGAAAAATACGGTACCTTATTATCCTTTGCCTGTGCTACAGTCTGACGAATATGTCACCATTACTTAAAAGGTCCTTATTTATAATTGTTGCAATGCAAGTAGAGATGAGCAAATCTATTTGGCGCTTCATAGATTTGTATTGAATCTTACAAATTTTCTACTCCGAAGCGAATCTGGATTTTTTGAGATTCACTCTGTTAGATTTGAAAATGTTCTTAAAGCTTTGTAAGCATTCGCTATGTACTTGTCCGATAAATTGTACGCTAATGCTACGTTTAAGTTACTTTATATGCTGATGCGTACAAATTCAGTTAATTAGCAAACTTTTACTGTAAGTTCGTTATTCGTGCGGCAAAAAGCCTGGGAAGAAAGCGGTCACCTGACCTAGTGGGAAGGGCTTGCTCTGATTAGCTCACAGGCTCGGTAAGCCTATGACATCAGTTGTCCTGCGACTGCTGAGACGAGCAGAAGCACTGTCTGTGAAGTTCTGAAGTTTCTGAACTGAATTGTGGTATAATTGTTCTGGGCATCCATAATACATATCAGGGCTACTGCAGGGCCAGTGCAGGGCAAGTGCAGGGCAAGTGCAGGGCTAGTAATTAATCAGTCAGGGAGAGAGACAGGGAGAGAGACGGGGAGACAGACAAAGACCTGCTGCAGGGCCACAGTCAAGTGAAAATGTCTGGCATGGAAAAACAAAAGGGTTCCAGCCAGACCTCGAGCTCAAAAAAAAGGAGAAGGTGGCACAGGGCAGCAGTGGCAAAGGACATGTAGCCGAAGCTTCTACTTGCAGAATTCGTAATAGTTGGTCACTGTTACACCAGGCTAACCTACCAAGGCGCAAAATTGTAGTGGAGGAGAAAGTGAATGAAGTAGTGGAGTGGATGGCACACTCATTTCAATCACAGCCAGATGATCTGCTTTCTTCTGCTGATACAGTATCATGTAGCCAGGGGTCAGACTCAGAGCGTTCCTCCTGCTCCACCATTCCGCGACAGCAAAGCCTGTAATTTTCTGCCACCTCTCAGCCTTCAGTGCCCCCTCCTAGTGGTGTCCCTTCGGCATTTTATAAAATAAAAGGCCACCGAACCCCACCGCATAATCTGTCAGTTATAGAGGACAGCCTGCCTGAGGACTTCTTAGAGGGCAGTCAGAGTTTGGTTGGTGGGAACAGCCTATATTGCAGTCAGAAAAAAGTGATGGGGGGTCTGATGATGATGTGTTAGACTGGAGGACCTGGGAGGCGGATTGGGCTGGTGAGGAGGATTTGATCTCTGAGGAGGAGAGCAGTAGTAATGACAGCAACAGAGGGCAGAGGCGAGTTAGGCTCAGGGCAAGGGCTGCCTTGGGAACTAGTGAGACCCCAAGTATGGTGGGGCCGGCACCAGGGCCTAAGCGTGCAAGGGCTAGAAGCTTGGCCAGCTCTGGAGGGCGCACGTCGAGTGTGTGGAAGTATTTCACCACTCTGCCAGGGGACATCAGCACGGCCACGTGTAATTTCTGTAAACAGAAATTGAGCCATGGGAAAGCCACAAATGTAGGGACCACTGCTCTGTGGAACCATCTGAAGCGGCGTCATGCCGCCAATTTGTGTAACCAAGGTGGATTAGAGCAGCGCATTAATACTGAAGAGCTGGCTACTTCTCGCGGGGTCCCTTGCGTCAGGCAGGCCGCATCTAGGGGCGTAACTAGTACATACACCTCATCGTCAACCGCATGCGTTTCTCCACCTCCTCTTATTCATCAGCCGTCCATCGCCGAGTGCAAGGCCAGGAAGCAAGTTTACGCAACAAGTAATCCAACAGTGCGCAAACTTAATTGTCACCTGACCAAGTTGCTGGCTGTGCAGTCTCTGCCGTACAATTTATGAGTTCACAGCTTTTAGGGAGCTAATGGCTTGCGCTCAGCCACGCTGGCAGATCCCTAGCTAGCATTACTTCTCAAACAAAACTATCCCCGCCCTTTACTCGCACGTGGCAGACAATATAGGACGCTCCCTGCAGCTGTCTCTCTGCAACACCATGCATGTCACGGTGGACACCTGAAGAAGTGCTTATGGCCAGGGGCAATACATGTCCTTTACGGCCCACTGGCTGGATGTATTTAGTGGCAGTGAGGCAGGAACCCCCCAGCAACCGGGCCAATTGCTTTTGGCACCTCCACGCGCTTTCCAGCCAGGATTGCAGCAGACCAAACAACACTTATCCGCTTCCACCTCCACGGGCAGTCCGCCTGCTGGAGCATCAGGGCAGAGAGTTAACCCCCCTCCTTCCTATCACATGTGCCAGGTGAAACGCTGTCACGCTGTCTTAGACTTAATTTGTCTTGGCAACAGCAGCCACACAGGCCAGCGCTTGCTGCATTACATCAAGCAGAAAATAGCGCACTGGCTGTCTCCCTGCCAGCTGGAAGTGGGCAAGGTCGTGAGTGACAACGGGACAAATATAGTGGCAGCGCTGAACCTGGGTCAATTCATAAATGCTCCGTGCATGGCACATGTCCTAAATCTAGTAATGCAGAGATTTCTCAAAACATTCACTGGCCTGTGGCAGTCTTCTGCCACACTGCCCAATAGATAACGTGCCGACCCGGTGGAATTCCAGGCTTCATATGTTGCAGCGGCTCCTTGAGCAGTGTAGAGCAGTGGATGATTTTGTCCTGCAGCAGCCAGAATCTTCGACCATAGGAAGCAGGTGTGGCTTAGATTTCCATCAGTGGAGGCTGTTCTGAGATGCCTGCACTGTTCTAACGCCCTTTGAAGAAGCCACTAAATTGGTCAGCTGGGACAGCTGCAGTGTGAACGACATAGTTTCACTAATATTTGTCCTGGAAAAGACACTAACGCTCATGCAGCAGGGGGCAATGGGGGAAGGAAATCCTGGCCATCTCTCTGCATGCCATGCTGTCACTGTAGGGGAGCCCCAACGACAAAGTTCTGTTGCGGTTTAGGAGGAGGATGAGGATGAGGAGCTTCAGGTAGAGAAGGGGGAGGAGGAGGATTTTGATGATGATGACCAGGAGGAGGATGAGACACAGCTGGAGGATCTGGAGGATGACGATGACACTTTCAGAGACACTAAAGTGTCTCAGAGAGAGATTGAGATGGAAAGAACTGGCTCCTCGGGCACGCTGGCCAGGATGGCGAGCTGTATGCTCACATACTTACGGAGTGACAGGCGTATCCTAAAAATAAGGAAGACTGACGAATACTGGCTGGCGATGCTTCTTGACCCGCGGTATCAATCCAACATGGGGGATTGTTTTCCTCCCCAGGAAAGGGAGGAGAAATTAGCATCATTGCAGGAGAAGCTATGTAGTAACCTGGCCACAGTTTTCAGCCAGCCCCAGCCTGCTGCCAGCGTCTCTGAAAAGGAGGTCCAGCAGAGTCATCCACCTCCTGCCACAACCAGCAGCAGCCATTTAAGCCTCATGAGTATGATGCAACAATTTTTTTCAGCCTCCCAACAGCTGCAGTCAAGTGAGCAGGCCCAGTCCACCCGCTTCAACGAACAGGTTCGGGCTTACCTGCAGTCTGGCTTGCAAAGCCTCTTCTCAAACCCCTAGACTTCTGGGCAGCCAGAATACAACAGTGGCCAAAACTTTCCCACTATGCACTAGGGCTTTTTTCCTGCCCAGCCTCAAGTGTCATGTCAGAGAGGGCTTTTAGCGCTGCTAAACGGACTAAACTGTCACCTGGCAGTGTCCAAAAAAACACCTTTATAAAAATGAATAAAGGCTGGATTGCTTCCGATTTTCACACTCCTCTTGCTGAGGCAGATGATTAGATCAGGCCTAATAGGCCAAAATAGTCCGAGTATCTTCCCACTGTTGCTGTCAGCCGGCCCATAAAGTTGCATGCCAAACATCTCTTGTGTCATGGGCTGTGCGAACCCGAACCCCCCAAACCAAAACCCCTACATTTTATTAAAATCCAAAAACTGTTGTCTACCTCCGCCTTTGTTAGCGCTTAGCAGGCGAGCAGCTTTTGTTATACACCGTTCTTAGTTCTATTTAGTATTCGTAAATTTGTTTTGGAGCGTTTCCTCCCCGCCATGCTCGAGTCCCCTCCTCGCACGTATCTTCAGGGTGCGGGGAGGTACTGGCATTCACTGTAATGCCGTAGCCATCTTGGCTACTGGCATTACAGTGATTGGCTGTCCGGGAACGCGTCATCGGGTGCTATATAGCACCCGGTGACATGTGACCGGCTCAGACCAAGTTAGGGATTGCTGCTGCAAGGAGGGACAGATAGTGTAGGGAGAGAAATTTGCTAGGCAGGGCTTGTATTTCCGTGGAAAAGACCCAAAAGCCCTTTTAAGGGCTATTGTGTTATCTGGCTACAATATATTTATTACTTTTTGGGGGTAAAAAATTGCTCAAGGTGGCCTGACCTTAACACCACCTGCACAGCTTCTGCATTCTAATCCTTTCTGTATCCTATATACCTGACATCCATTGTCATTTTTTCTGCCGCTAATCAAGGCCACAGTACCTCAGCTGCATCTGCTGTATAACGTTTGCGCATGCAGGCACAGATAGTGTAGGGATAGGATTTGGCTAGGCAGGGGTAGTTGTTCTGTTAAAAAGATACAAAAGTCTATTGTTATATCTGGCTGCAATTTATTTTTTTCTGTTGGGGCAAAAAGAACGCAACTTTGCCTGAAGCTAACACCACCTGCACAGCATGTGCATTATAGCGTTTCTGTAGTCTATATACCTGACATCCGTTGCTATTTTTTCTGCCGCTAATCAACCCGACAGTACCTCATCTGTGTCTGCTGTATAGCATTTGCACATTCTAAATATTTGACATTCGGTGAAATTTTTCTGATCACACACTTAATAAAAATCTGCACTACTGCACTTGTGACAAAGTTGCATATATACAGTGCCTTGCGAATGTATTCGGCCCCCTGGAACTTTTCAACCTTTTGCCACATTTCAGGCTTCAAACAAAAAGATATAACATTTTAAATTTTTGGTGAAGAATCAACAACAAGTGGGTCACAATTGTGAAGTGGAACTAAATTTATTGGATCATTTAAACTTTTTTTGTAATAAAACTGAAAAGTGGGGAGTGCAAAATTATTTGGCCCCCTTGCATTAATACTTTGTAGCGTCACCTTTTGCTGCGATTACAGCTGCAAGTCGCTTGGGGTATGTCTCAGTTTTGCACATCAAGAAACTGAAATTCTTGCCCATTCTTCCTTGCAAAACAGCTCGAGCTCTTTGAGGTTGGATGGAGAGCGTTTGTGAACAGCAGTTTTCAGCTCTTTCCACATATTCTCAATTGGATTCAGGTCTGGACTTTGACTTGGCCATTCTAAGACCTGGATACGTGTATTTTTGAACTGTTCCCCGGAGAAGCCCCTTGCGGCCAGCTCCCTTGCCAAGGCTTAGGTGTTCCACAGTCTGGCGTTTTTTTGAGGAAAGTGCTGACGATAAACGTATTATAATTTGCAACCTGTGCCGACCAAGATGAGCAGGGGCGTAAAAACCAGCATCCTGACCACCTCCAGCATGATCCGCCTCATGGCAGCAAAGCACTCTAATAGGTGTGCCGAACGCCTGGGTCCACGATCTGTGTCTACAGGTCACAACACTGCCTCCTATTCCCCTCTGTTACGTGCTGTGCAAGACGAAGGCCCAGATGCCTCCAGCCCTGCACCTGAACCTTTGCAAGAACCATCAGCAAGCATGTCCACTTCAGTGTCCCAGCGCAGCGTTCAAATGTCCTTACCCCAGGCATTTGAACGCAAGCGCAAATACCCTGCCGCCCACCCAGAGACCATAGCACTAAACGCGCAACTTTCCAAATTGCTGGCCCAGGAAATGTTGCGCGTTTAGGCTGGTGGACACTGAGACTTTTCGCAGCCTGATGGCGGTGACTGTCCCTCGTTAAGCATTCCCCAGCCACCACTATTTTTCCCGGTGTGCCGTCCCCGCCTTACACCAGCATGTGTCCCGAAACATAACCCGTGCCCTGACCAACGCAGTTACTGGGAAGGTCCACTTAACAACTGACACATGGACAAGCGCTTCTGGCCAGGGACGCTACATTTCCCTGACGGCACACTGGGTGAACGTTGTGGAGGCTGGGAGCGAGTCGTACCCTGGGATGGCACAGGTGCTACCGACGCCAAGGATTGCAGGCTCTACTTCCATCCGGATTTCCACCACCACCCACAGTAGCGGCTGCAACCCCTCCTTCTCTTCCTACACCTCCTCCTCCACTTCCACTGCAGAATTCTCCTCTTGCAGCACCAGGCGGACTTCAGTCAGTAGCTTGAAGCAGTGAAGCACAGCAGTCGGGAAGCGGCAACAGGTCGTGCTGAAGCATATTTGCGTAGGTGACAAACAGCACACCGCCACAGAGCTATGGCAGGGCATAAAGGACCAGGCTGAGCTGTGGCTCTCGCCAGTCAACCTACAGCCAGGCATGGTTGTGTCTGATAATGGCCGCAACTTGGTGGCGGCTTTGGAGTGGCCAAACTCACACACATACCATACCTGGCCCATGTCTTTTAACTTAGTGGTTCAGCGGTTTCTCAAAAACTTACCCCAATTTGCCTCAGCTACTGGTGAAGGTGCGTCACCTGTGTGCCCATTTCCGTAAGTCACCGACAGCTTCAGCCGGCCTGGAAACGCTGCAGCAGCGCATGCGGTTGCCGGCTCACTGACTGCTGTGCGACCTGAGCACGCGATGGAATTCCACCTTCCACATTTTGAGCAGGCTTTGTGAGCAGCAGAGAGCAGTAGTAGAATATCAGCTGCAACACGGTCGGCGCCTTTCTAGTCAACTTCCGCTCTTCACAAGCGACGAGTGGGCATTGATGTCTGACTTCTGTGAGGTGTTACGCAACTTTGATAAATCTACACAGATGGTGAGCGGCGATAATGCCATTATCAGCGTAACCATCCCATTTCTGTGTCTACTAAAAAGCTCGCTGCTCACAATAAAGGCCGATGCTCTTCGTGTGGAAGAGGTGGAAATGGGGGAAGACCCTACACAGGGTGATAGCCAGACCACCCTTGATTCGTCTTCTCAGCTCCAATTGGAGGAGGAGGAGCAGGAGACGGTTGCCACTGCTACACAGGGTAGCCATACCACATTTACACCATCTCTTCGGCGTGGATGGGCTGAAGAGGCCGAGGAGGATATTGAGAGTCGTGCTCCTGGTGGGGAGAGCGAAGCCTTGTCTGTTGGGACTCTGGCACACATGGCTGACTTCATGCTATGCTGCCTTTCCCGTGACCCTCGCGTTATACGCATATTAGCCAAAACTGATTACTGGTTGTTCACACTTCTCAACCCCCGCTAGAAAGAGAACTTCTCATCTCTCATTCCTGTGGTGGAGAGGACAAGTAAAATGGTGCAATACCAGAAGGCCCTTGTAGAAAAATTGCTCCAAAAATTTCCAGCTGACAACACTGGCAGCAGAGTACGTAGTTCCTTGGGCACCCGAGGAGGGGAGATGAGGGGAACACGCAGCAGTTCTAACAGAGTCAGGGCGACACTCTCCAAGGCCTGGGACAGTTTTATGACACCCCGCCAGCACCCTCACCCTGATGAGCGGCCTAGTGTCACAAGGAGGGAAAAGTTTTGGAAGATGGTAAAGGAGTACTTAGCTCACCGTGTCAAAGTCCTCAGTAATCTCTCTGTGCCGTATAATTATTGGGTGTCTAAGCTGGACACGTGGCACGAACTGGCGCTCTACGCCTTGAAGGTGCTGGCCTGCCCTGTCGCCAGCGTTTTGTCTGAGCGGGTATTTAGTACCACTGGGGGCATAATTACTGATTAGCACATCCGCCTGTCAACTGAAAATGCTGACAGGTTGACGCTTATCAAAATGAACAAGGCCTGGATTGCCCCTGACTTCTCTACTCCACCAGAGGAAAGTGGCTTAACATGAAGGTGAAAGTGGCTTAACATGCTTAATGTGGCTTTTATGGTGTATTGAATACACTGTATTCCCATGTACCCCTTCCTCTTCTCGTCCTCTTCCTCCTCATCCTCCATTATATGAAACTTCTTATTAGGCTGCCCTCAAAGTTCACCAGCTGGCCCTGCATCATAATTTTTTAGACGGCAGCTCACTAGCACTGCACCATAATGTTTCAGAAGGTCAGCTCAGCAGCAGCACGTCACCCATAATTTTTTAGACAGTCAGCTAATCAGAAAGACTTCACCCATAATTTTTTAGACGGTCAGCTAAGCAGCAGCACCTCAACCACAATTTTTTAGACGCTCAGCTCAGCAGCTTGTCACCCATAATTTTTTGGACGGTCAACTAAGCAGCAGGACCTCACCCATAATTTTTTCGACGGTCAACTCAGCAGCGGCATGTCACCCATAATTTTTTAGACGGTCAGCTCAGCAGCAGCAGTGGCAACCGTCTCCTGCATAATTTTTTAGATGGTCATCTCAGCAGCAGCACCTCACCCATAATGTTTTAAACGGTC
>ONZH01002549.1:0-24491 GCA_900303285.1 Rhinella marina
TCCATTGTATATCCTGTCTGCATTTTTTTTATTATTTTGGAGCAAAATGAACGCAAGTGTGCCTGCGCTAACACCACGTGCACAACGTGTGCATTAGAACCTTTCTGTAGTCTATATACCTGACATCCGTTGCTATTTTTTCTGCTGTTAATTAGGGCCACAGTTCCTCATTTGCATCTGCTGTATAACATTTACGCAAGGAGGGACATAAAGGGTAGGGATAGGATTTGGCTGGGTAGGGATAGTTGTTCTGTTCAAAAGACACAAAAGTCCATTGTTATATCTGGCTGCATTTTTTTTTAAAATTTGGGACAAAAAGAGTGCAAGTGTGCCTGACACTAACACCACGTGCAAAGCGTGTGCATTAGAACCTTTCTGTAGTCTATATACATTATATCCATTGCTATTTTTTCTGCCGTTAATTAAGGCCGCAGTTCCTTATTTGCGTCTGCTGTACAACACCACGTGCACAGCATGTGCATTAGAACCTTTCTGTAGTCTATATACCTGACATCCGTTGCTATTTTTTCTGCCGTTAATTAGGGCCACAGTTCCTCATTTGCGTCTGCTGTATAACATTTACGCAAGGAGGGACATATAGGGTAGGGATAGGATTTGGCTAGGTAGGGCTAGTTGTTCTGTTCAAAACACACAAAAGTCCATTGTTATATCTGGCTGCATTTTTTTTATTTTGGGGCAAAAAGAACGCAAGTGTGCCTAACGCTAACACCATGTGCACAGCATGTGCATTAGAACCTTTCTGTAGTCTATATACTTGATATCCATTGCTATTTTTTCTGCCGTTAATTAAGGCCACAATTCCTCATTTGAGTCTGCTGTATAACATTTTCGCAAGGAGGGACATATAGTGTAGGGATAGGATTTGGCTAGGTAGGGCTAGTTGTTCTGTTCAAACCACACAAAAGTCCATTGTTATATCTGGCTGCATTTGTTTTATTATTTTGGAGCAAAAAGAACGCAGGTGTGCCTGCGCTAACACCACGTGCACAGCGTGTGCATTAGAACCTTTCTGTAGTCTATATACCTGACATCCGTTGCTATTTTTTCTGCCGTTAATTAGGGCCGCAGTTCCTCATTTGCGTCTGCTGTATACCACCACGTGCACAGCATGTGCATTAGAACCTTTCTGTAGTCTATATACATGATATCCGTTGCTATTTTTTCTGCCGTTAATTAAGGCCGCAGTTCCTCATTTGCGTCTGCTGTATGACATTTTCGCAAGGAGGGACATATAGTGTAGGCATAGGATTTGGCTAGGTAGGGCTAGTTGTTCTGTTCAAAACACACAAAAGTCCATTGTTATATCTGGCTGCATTTTTCTTTTTTTATTTTGGGGCAAAAAGAACGCAAGTGTGCCTGACGCTAACACCACGTGCACAGCATGTGCATTAGAACCTTTCTGTAGTCTATATACCTGATATCCGTTGCTATTTTTTCTGCCGTTAATTAAGGCCGCAGTTCCTCATTTGCGTCTGCTGTATAACATTTGAACAAGGAGGGACATATAGTGTAGGGATAGGATTTGGCTAAGTAGGGCTAGTTGTTCTGTTCAAAAGACACAAAAGTCCATTGTTATATCTGGCTGCATTTTTTTTTTAAATTTGGGACAAAAAGAACGCAAGTGTGCCTGATGCTAACATCACGTGCAAAGCGTGTGCATTAGAACCTTTCTGTAGTCTATATACCTGACAACCGTTGCTATTTTTTCTGCCGTTAGTTTAGGCAGCAGTTCCTCATTTGCGTCTGCTGTATAACATTTGCGCAAGGAGGTACATATAGGATAGGGATAGGATTTGGCTAGGTAGGGCTAGTTGTTCTGTTCAAAACACACAAAAATCCATTGCTATATCTGGCTGCATTTTTTTATTTTTTATTTTAGGGCAAAAAGAACGCAAGTGTGCCTGACGCTAACACAACTTGCACAGCATGTGCATTAGAACCTTTCTGTAGTCTATATACCTGACATCCATTGCTATTTTTTCTGGCGTTAATTAAGGCCGCAGTACCTCAGCTGCGCCTGCTTTATAATGTTTGTGCATTCTAAATATTTGACATTTTGTGAAATTTTTCTGATCATACACTTAATAAAAATCTGCACGACTGTACTTGTGACAAAGTTGCATATATACTATATAAAATGCGCAAGGCGAGCAGAAATGGACGGGGAAGTGGGCGCGCTGCTGATGGTGAACGCAGAGGCCATGACTCTGGGAACGGTGAAACTGTGCCTGCTGGCAGAGCCCAAGAAACAACGTCTTCCAAAACTGCTAGCTTCATGTCACAGTTTGCAGGGCGGCGCAAGACACAACTCTTGTCGCCGCACCAGTGCGAGCAGGTAGTCGGGTGGATTTCAGCTGATAATGCTTCCAGTCGGTTAAGCACCACCCTCTCTTCCACAAAGTCCAGTCTCAGTAGCCAAGATTCTGAACAACCACCTCCTCACCCTGATCCTCCTTCCTCCCACCATGCAGAGTCTGGACAAAGAAGAGATCCCACATTGGGATATTCTGAGGAGCTTTTTTATCACCGTTCCTTGGCTTGGGCCTCTCGTCAAGGCCGCTTGAAGTGGGACATGAGGAGATATTGTGCCCTGATTCCCAACCTATTGAGCAAACACAGTCTGAAGACGATGACGGTGGGGAACGACAAGTATTTTCTCCCGAGGTGGATGATGATGATGAGACACAGTTGCCAATAAGTCAAGGGCAACTAGTGCCTCAAGAGGTTGATGATGAGGATGAGACGCTGTTAAGTCAGGTTCTTGTCAGGAGGAGGACCAGAGTGAGGAAGTGGAAGAGGAGGTGGTGGGCGATGAAATAGCTGATCCGCAGCACGCAACAGGCTGGAAGAGGCAGTGGAGTGGCAAAAGGGAGAAGGCAGGCCACGCCAACCAGGCCCACAACAGTTCCCCAGAGCAGCCCCTTGTGGCAATCTCCCTTGCTAAAGGTTAGGTGTTCTGCAGTCTGGCGTTTTTTTGAGGAAAGTGCTGACGATAAACGTATTGTAATTTGCAACCTGTGCCGTACCAAGATGAGCAGGGGCGTAAACACCAGCAACCTGACCACCACCAGCATGTTCCGCCACATGGCAGCAAAGCACCCTAAAAGTTGGGCTGAATGCCTGGGTCAATGATCTGTGTCTGCAGTTCACACCACTTTCTCCTCTTCCCCTCTGTTACCTGCTGTCCAAAACGCAGGCCAGGATGCCTTCCACCCTGCACCTGGACCTTCGCAAGAACCATCAGCCAGCACGTCCACTTCAGTGTCCCAGCGCAGCGTTCAAATGTCCTTACCCCAGGAATTTGAACGCAAGCGCAAATACCCTGCCACCCACCCACATGCCATAGCTCTAAAAGTGCAACTTTCCAAATTGCTGGCCCTGGAAATCTTGCCATTTAGGCTGGTGGACACAAGGCTTTTCACAGCCTGATGGCGGCGGCTGTCCCTCGTTACACAGTCCCCAGCCACCACTATTTTTCCCGGTGTGCCGTCCCCGCCTTACACCAGTATGTGTCCAGAAACATAACCCGGGCCCTGACGAACACAGTTACTGGCAAGGTCCACTTAACAACTGACACATGGGGCTCCATGGTAATTTGCCTGCATGAGGCATAGCTCAACTGGCAGCATGAATTCAGTATAATAGCTCTTTATTATGGTGTATAGGACAAGAGATGAAAAGATCCCAGGTTCTAGCCCCCTAAGTTGGCTAAAAGTTATTATGTAAAAAAAAAATATATATATATATATATATATATATATACAGTATATACTAGCAGAAAGACCCGGCTTCGCCTGGGTATATTTCATCTATTTCATTTAATGTTTCTGTGTGTCGTTGCAGAGAGAAAGTCAATGCAGCTGACAGGAGGTGATTTTTACCTTCATTTTTTCAATCCCTATTGGCTGCGGAGTGGGAGGGGGTGTGGTTTAATGGGACAGGGGGGGTTTAAGTCCTTCATTTCAGGGTGGCCTGAATTATAGGTTAATGCCATGGTAATTTGAAGAAACACAATGGGTAGCAGTGGAAGAAAACATTGCTTTGCGCGGGTATATTTAATCTATTTCATTTAATGTTTCTGTGTGTCGTTGCAGAGAGAAAGTCATCCTCCCTCCCATCCCTGCAGCTGACAGATGTTGATTTTTACCTTCAATTGTTCAATCTCCATTGGCTGCGGAGTGGGAGGGGTCATGGCCTGACTGAGTCGGGGGCGTGACATTGAAAGACCTAGGGCAGGGTTTTAAGTCCTTCTTTTGATGGTGGCCAGAATTACAGGTCGATGCCATGGTAATTTATGAGGACACGCCATGGGTAACAGTGGAAGAAAACATTGCTTTGCATGGGTATATTTAATCTATTTCATTTAATGTTTCTGTATGTTGTTGCAGAAAGAAATCCAACCTCCCTCCCGCCCCTGCAGCTGACAGAAGTTGATTTTACCTTCATTTTTTCAATCCCTGTTGGCTGCGGAGTGGGAGGGGGCGTGGCCTGACAGAGTCGGAGCGTGGTTTCGCGAGATCTGGGGCGGGGGTCAGAGTGGCATGAATTACAGGTCGATGACATGGTAATTTATGGGGACCTGCAATGGTTAGCAGTGGAAAAAAACATCTTTTATTAGTACTGAATGGTCGTAGTCTAAAATTAGTCAATTTCATCTACGATTTTTGTGTGTCATTGCAGAGAGAAATTCACCCTCCCACCCCTGCAGCTGACAGAAGTTTATTTTTCCCTTCATTTTTTCAATCCCTGTTGGCTGCGGAGTAGGAGGGGGCGTGACCTGACAGTTGGGGGCGTGGCTTAACAAAGCGCTTCGCATAGGTGATTTAATCTATTTCATTTAATGTTTCTGTGTGTCGTTGCAGAATGGCTGCAGAGTGAGAGGGGGCGTGGTCTGACAGAGTTGGGGGCGTGACTTAGCAAGACGATTCGAACAGTTGTAGTCTATAATTAGTCTATTTTATCTAAAATTTTTGTGTGTCGTTGCAGAGAGAAATTCACCCTCCCACCCCTGCAGCAAACAGAAGTTTATTTTTACCTTTATTTTTTCAATCCCCATTGGCTGCGGAGTGGGAGGGGGCGTAACCTGACAGAATCGGGGGCGTGGATTAGCAAGACGCTTCACATGGGTGTATTTAATCTATTTTCATTTAATGTTTCTGTGTGTCGTTGCAGAAAGAAAGTCAACCTCCCACCCATCCCTGCAGCTGACAGAAGTTGATTTTTACCTTTATTTTTTCAATCCCTGTTGGCTGCGGAGTGGGAGGGGCGTGGCCTTACAGAGTCGGGGCGTGGCTTAGCAAAGCGCTTCTCATAGGTGCATTTAATCTATTTCATTTAATGTTTCTGTGTGTCGTTGCAGAATGGCTGCGGAGTGAGAGGGGGCGTGGCCTGACAGACAGGGCGTGGCTTAGCAAAAGGCTTCGAACGGTTGTAGTCTATAATTAGTCTATTTCATCTAAAATTTTTGTGTGTCGTTGCAGAGAGAAATTCACCCTCCCACCCCTGCAGCAAACAGAAGTTTATTTTTACCTTCATTTTTTCAATTCCCGTTGGCTGCGGAGTGGGAGGGGGCGTGACCTGACAGAGTCGGGGGCATGGATTAGCAAGACGCTTCGCATGGGTGGATTTAATCTATTTTATTTAATGTTTGTGTGTGTTGTTGCAGAAAGAAAGTCAACCTCCCACCCATCCCTGCAGCTGACAGAAGTTGATTTTTACCTTTATTTTTTCAATCTCTGTTGGCTGCGGAGTGAAAGGGGGTGTGGCCTGACAGAGTTGTGGGTGTGGCTTAGTGAGACCTGGGGCGGGGGTTTTAAGTACTTCTTTTAGGGTGGCCTGAATTAAAGGTCAATACCATGCTTATTTATGAGCCCACGCAATAGGCAGCAGTGGAGGAAAACATCTTTTATTACTACTGAACTGTAGTAATAGAAAAAAAACATAAGTTATATTTATGGTAACCGGAATACCTTTAACAGTGTCAGTGAATAGAAATGGATGAGATCCTCAGCTGCTGATAATTACCTGGTTGTTATGCAAACTCCCTCCCTGTGTGGCTTTGCAGAGAATGGCAGTTGGAGTTTAAAACCAAAGTTCCCAGTTGTAATGTTGGCTAATGGAGATCATATTTTGGGAATATCTCAGGAACGGTATGTCCTAGAGAGATGAGACCTGGTCTAAAACCTTCCCGGACACCTGATGTACCTGTGTGCCGAATTTGGTGAAAATCGGTCCAGTAGTTTGGTCGCGCATAGAGAACAGACAGACAGACAGACAGAAATTCATTTTTATATTATTAAGATATATATATATATATATATATATATATATATTATTAAAAGTTTAAATCGCCCCCCCCCTTCCCAATTTTACACATAAAAATATATAAATAATAAAAAAAAATAAACATAACAGGTATCATGGCATCCGAAAATGTCTGAATTATTAGAATATTAAAATATTTTTCCTGTGTGATGAACATTGTAATGGAAAAAACACACAATTCCCCTTTTTTTAGTCACCTTACCCCCCAAAAAATTGAATAACACTGATCAAAAAGTTGTACATACCCCAAAAATGGTACCAATAAAAACTACAAACAGCTCTGGAAACAGAAATATAAAAAGTCATGCCTGTAAGAAAATGGCTGTGCAAAAAAAAATTAGATTTTTTTTTTAATTAATAAAACAAAATAAAAACAATACAAATTTGGTATGGCCATACATTCATATTTAACTGCAGAACATGAAAGTCATTACATTTTTTAGTGCAACAAAGAATATTTTCCCATTTTCCAGTACAAGACATGGTAAATGGTACCATTAAAAAATACACCTGCAAAAACTAAGCCCTTATACTTAGTTACATAGTTACGGTGGTTAAGGTTGGAAAAAGACAAATGTCCATCAAGTCCAACCTATATGAGGGGGAAAAATAAAAAATGTAAAAAATTAAAATAGGCCCAGTCCTTAAGGTGTTAATAGTACAAGCATTTTTGCACGTGGCAATACCTATGATGTTTATTTTTTAATTTTTTATTTTATTTAAACTTACACTTTTTAATAGTTCTCCCAGGGAACTTGAATACGAAATCATTAGATTGGAGTCTATGAGCATTTCACTATGTTCCTATGAAGCCCTCCACTGGTAGGAACCTATCATTCAGAAGGACCAAGGCTGCCGCACACACACACTATCTGACTCTCCCAATCCCCACTTAAGAGAGCTATTGCATTACTTTTTTTGAGCTTCCAGATGCGTGGTCACATTTGACCATGGGGTCTGAGGGGTTAAATGTGTGCAATCAATGTTACAATGTCTTATAAACGTTTTAAACTATTTAAATACCTAACTTCCACCATAAATTTACTGAGGGTGGTTGGGAAGGGGTTAATGCTACTTCTCATGCTAAGGGGTATTTGGCTTTAAAAGGCTGAGAACAAGTGTCATAGACCATAAAGATATAGCATTATATATGTTCTTCATACCCACTGGAATCCAGCTTGGAAGAAACCAAATATTTCCACATATGAAAATTGTTCTGTATATTCATTCTCAGTTCATTCCCTTCTTGGAGAAAATATATTCCTACAGTGTGTGATACTGGTGAAGTACATTTTGGATCACCACTACACCTGTAACCTAGTTTAATCATCTAGCTAGAGCACTAGGCTGGAGTGGAAATGAGCATTCTCTGCCAATCTGACCTGTTTTTAAAAAGCAGTGTATAAATCTAATTTTTTTATTTCTTACTTGTTTTTTTATTATTTTTAAGTCCCAAAGCCTTCAGTGTGGATTCAGTTCACATGGCAACTCGTGCTGGCTGCTGCTTCTTGTCGCTGACTGTAATCCACGGAGCAGCACACATCTGATTTCCATGCAGACTGGAAGGGCTCTTAATAAAAGATGTCTTATATCAGTCTGTTCAAATCAGTGTTTTGAGATTTAGCAGTAATTTCGAGCCTGTATCTGTCAAACTGGGAGAGATACAATACAGTATCTCCAGTGACACTACAAATTCATAGAACAGATTGTCTGCTGATACTAATTTATCAGAATGTTTCCAGTACATTAAGATTTTCAATCAGATATTCCATTGAAGGTTCATAGATTTTATAGACAGTGCAAATCTACTTTACTACAGTACGTTGTTAAAGAGGTGGAAATACAAATTAGAAAATCGTACTCAATTCTTGAATTAAAAGTAGCATACATTATGAGTAGAGATGAGCGAATCGAATCCCACGAAGGGAATTCGATCCGAATTTCAGGATAAATTTGATTTGCCTAGAAGCCGAATTTCCTCGTGCTTCGTGTCAGCGAATCGATTTAAAAAGTGTAAAAAACAAAAAATCCTCCATTTGCTCGCGACGGGCCGCCAGCCACCATCTTGCTCAAAGATCTCAGCCGAAATCCCGTATGACGCCACCACGCCAGATGGTGTGATGACGTAATCTCGCGCCGCACGAGATTTTGGGCCAGATCTTTAAGCAAGATGGCCCGTCACGAGCAAATGGAGAAGGTAAGTATGATTTTATTTTTTTTTACACTTTTTTTGCACTCAGATGCCACGATCATGTATGAACGCGGCATCTGAAGGGTACAATGACGGGGGCGGCGCTATCGCAGCTCCAAATAAATGCGCTTCGTGGTGAGGTAATTCGTCACGAAGCAAATTTTTTTGTTAAATTCTGCGAATCAGCCTAATCGAACTTTTCAAAAGTTCGCTCATCCCTAATTATGAGCATCTCCTGTCGAGAAGAACATACAGAGTAGACAATGGACTCTAACAAGTCAATTTATTACAATCCAGAAAATCGTTATTTTTTAATCATTTTAATTTGCAAATACTAAAAAGCCAAAAAAAAAAAGATTATAGTAACATAGTCACTAATCTAAAAAAAATAAAAATTAGCCTATCATGTTCAGCCTATTATCCTAGTATCCTAGTGTTTATTCCAGGAAAAGATAAACCTCATACAAAAAAAAAAAGAGGGTTGTCTCAACTAAGACATTGGGGGCATATCGCTAGGATATGCCCTCAATGTCTGATAGGTTCCATGTCTGGGACCTGCATCTATCTTTAGAACAGAGCCCGCCAGGGGCGTAGCAATAGGGGAAGCAGCTGCTTTGGGGCCCAGACCCACAAGGGGCCCCCTCAGGAGGGAGACTAAAAGATTTTATTGTCAGGGCCCCCTCAACAGTATTATACAATGACATTATATACAGTGACACTATAGGAAACGGATGGAGCGGCTGTCAGGCCTTGTCTGGGAGAGCTCAATCTTGACTAGCCACAAGAGTGAGGGTTGCATGTGAGTTCGGGGTTGCGAGGAAGTTTCTGGGGGGGCCCCATTCAAAAATTTGCTGTGGGGCCCAGTTAGTTGTAGTTACGCCACTGGAGCCCGCAAAGTGAACAACGGTGCACAGTGCATGCGCAGCCGCCCTCCATTCGTTTGAATAGGACTGCCGAAAATAGAAGAGAATAACGCTTGCTATTTTCACCGCACCCATAGGAATGAATGGAGGGTGATCGCGCATTTATGGTGCGCCCTCCTTCACATTGCGGGCTCCGTGCTAAAGATAGGTGCAGGTCCCAGAGGTGGAAAAAGACCTTCTCAGCTACAAATATGACAGAATAAAACCCCAGATCAACGACCCATCTCCAAGCAATCTAGTGTATTCCATTAATGGTCCAATTTACCCTCACATGTGAGTTAGAGATAAGAGTGAAATACCTTGCAGCCATATTCCAAGAATTTTCAGTGTAGAAATGCAGTGTAAGGGCTCATTCAGATGATCATATGAATGATTTTGCATCCGTTCTGCAATGTTTTGGTAAGGGTGCTGACCGATTAATTTCAATGGGGCTGCAAAAGATCCGGACAGCACACCGTGCTGCGTTCCATTCCATGGCTCGACAAAAAAGAAGTCCTATTCTTGTTCGCAATTGCAGACAAGAATAGGCATTTTCTATCATAGTGCTAGTTATGTGCGGTCTGCAATTTGCGGACTGCAAAACACTACGACCGTTTGAAGGAGTCCTAAGGCTGACTTTACACATCAGTTAATTGGTCAGTTATTTCCATCAGTCATTGTGAGCCAAACCCAGTAGTGAAGCCTACATCAGGTGTAATGGAAAGACTTGTACCTGTTCTGTGTTTTAGACCCACTCCTGGGTTTGGTTCACAATAACTGATCAAAATAACTGACCAAATAACTCTGAAGTGAACTCAGCCTAAGTACTTCTCAGTGTGACAGATTAAACCTACTAAAGATTATAGGTTTTGCCTCCTTGTCCAAGCTGCTAGGCTGCTAATCCCTCTCTGTTGGTTGAGCACTGATCCACCTACCTTAGATCAATAGCATAATAAAGTGGACCAGATATACTTAATGGAGGAATTGGCAGGCTGGGCCTCCAGGTCACATTCCAAGTTTCTCAAGATTTGGTCCCCTTGGCGCAAATTCTGCCATCCATCACCACAGTAACATATATCTATTCAATTTGCACCAGAGTTCTTCTGTTCTCACTCTGTCTAACAAGTCTCAACCTCAATATACCATTATTTTTTATATGTCTTACTTACGAGTAGTTACCTCTAACCATAGTCTTAGTTCCTGCTGGTAGCTGCTAGTTAATACTAGTTGCTACTAGCTGATACTATCTGTTAATGCATCCCTCACAACTATTATTTAATGCATATGTTAACCAGCTTCTTCTGATCATTCATATTGATATTATTGCTGATTTTGTTTTTCAAGCTCAGTGAATAATTCTGTATGTATTACCCGATGTACCGCCAAACTTTTTCCTCCCCCCCGCCTATTTTCCACCTCCCTTCCCCCGCGCCCCCTCTTCCCTTCCTGCCCTTATGCCTTCCCTCTATCCCCCCCCTCCGCATTTTCCCCTCCCCCCCTCTTTGTCAGACCATGTAAACTGGTCTTACATTATATGTATCATCAAAGATGTTTTCCGCACTTTCATGTAAGATGTGATTTATGATTTCTGTATTATATAATTACATAAACTTTCAATAAACAGAGATTTACAAAACAAGATTATAGGTTTTGCAGTGAAGTCCTAGGTAGCATTAAGCCGTCTAGAAAACGAAAGTTTGCTGCCACTTTAAAAACTGCGCTCCAGGCTTTCCATCATTTATATGTTCTAATAAATAGCAGCTAGTATATGTGTGTTACATACAGTACACATTAAGTAGATTGGGCTCTCTTGGATCATTGATGCACCAGAATAGTTCATGTGATCCTTTCCATCACCTCTTTTTGAACAGAAACTAATACAACTCCAATGAAATTGCAGGAAGTTTACAGTTCTCCCTCACTGCCAAATCAGAATTCTAGAGCCATGATATAGTTAAAGGGGTTGCGCAGTAATGTAATATCAATGACCTATCCTCAGGTTAGGTCATCAATATAAGATCAGTGGGGGTCAGACTCCTGGCATCCCCACCTATTAGCTGTTTGAAGGGGTCGCGGGCTTGTGCAAGTGCTGCTGCTTCTTCAAAGTTTATCTGCTTTGCAGCGGTCGATGGTGCAGTGTAATTACAACTGCTCCGTCCTGAGAATAGGTTACTAATATTACTCCACTGCACAACCCCTTTAAACTATGTATAGGCACTGTTATTTTACTTTGTCACATGTGTAAAATAAGATATTTGTAGCATAAATAATGTCTACATTAAACTTTCCATTTTTATTTTACTACATACCAAATTTTATGGCATGAAGGGGATAGTCCACACTCTCTTTGTTTTCCTCATTTGAAACCTCACTGAACCTATTTTAGCTTGTATAACAAAAATGAAAGGTTTCAAATACAAAGGTTGCACACCAACAGTGAAGTCAACGTGTGAAAACACCTATTCCTTAGAATACGTATCTCACTGCAAACCCTACCCTATTTTCTGAGCCTGTAGTATGACTGTTATTCTATTTCATCCAGTTTACTGACGTAGCAGCACCCTCTACCTCCGTATGTTGCCAGATTTTGCTTTTCCAATGACTTGTTTTTAGAAATGATTCAGCTTTATTTTAGTGGAAAATTAAAAAAAGAACTCCTACAGTATTACCCAAGTAGAGCTTTAAGGATGTTTTTGGCAGACATGGTTTGTGAGTAATCTGAATGAGTAGTTTTCCATTTTATAGTTGGAGAATAAACAGGACATTATGATCTATTAAATATGCATATATTTTTCTATACTTTTTTGTATTTTTATTGCAAAGGTCAAGTGTAGATCACATATATATATATATATATATATATATATATATATATATATATATTAGAGATGAGCGAATCATTCAAAATTTGCTTCGTCGAATATTCGCCGAATTTCTGACAAGATTCGTATTTAAACGAACTTATTCGTCGATTCTACGGTAAAAAAAAACACGTCGTTTTGCAAACATTCATGCCCAAATTACATACGTACAGTAAGCCTAGTTAAAAGTACGCCATACGTAAGCATTAGCGTACAAAAGTGCGTACGAAACCTTAGCGTACTATTGACGTGCGAATGCATCATACGCACGAGGCTAGGCCGCGGTGTACAGTCTTTAGAGGCAGTCCATATGAACTAGAAAAATAAGGTGCTCACTGCTGCTAGCTATCAATAAGTGAATAATTTACTAAAAACACCGTACAATAAGTGCATAATAGGACACATTGCAGTACCAGAAAAAGAATACACACAATGGGCTAAAGTGCTGAACCATTAAAAACAGTGTAGCTAAAATACAGCAAACATTTTAGTGCAATCAATTTCACATTTGCAAGCATAAAAGGCTCAGATATACGTTTGAGTCTCTCCTTATGGCTCCTAGTTGGCAATGATAAAACACTGTCTGTGTGGAACGCATATTCCAAAAGTCAATTGTAATCCACGTGACGTAAAATTGTAATCCAAACAGGTAACGTGTAATCCACATGGATAATAGTGAATAGCAGCAAATAGAGAACCCTTTTTGCAAAGGGGGCTCCCAAATAACCTGAGAAGGGGTAAAAAGGAAAATAGGTGCACTTAGGCGCAACTGGGACTTTTCTGCAGAATTGGGGGAGTCCTGACAGCCATGTCCACTCCAGCTGGGTGAGGGTCGAATGGGGGCAATACATTACATTAAAAAGCAGCACATAGAGAATCCTTTCTGCCAAGGGGGCTCCCAAATAACCTGAGAAGGGGGGAAAGGAAAATGGGGGGGGGCGCATGCGTGAAGCTCAGCGAGACGGATGTGCGCTGAGTGAGCTCCGTGACCACCACTGATAAAAGGCCGATTTAGCCCAGCAGCTCACTGACCACTGCATCTATCAACTGGAAAAGATGACCAAATCTAAAAAAATCGGGCTCTGCCCCGCCATCCCAGCCGCTATCTCAATCTATCCCGGCCATTTTCGCCTCGCAGGCGTCCTCCAAGATGGCGGCGCCGCCCGCCACAGCCAACAATGACGATACTGGCCGCAGCACTCCGGGATCTCCACTATCTACCCCGGACTCACCTCCTGCCTCGCCTCCTCGGGAATTATACCAAAACATCAGGCCAATGTTCAAAGATGAACTAGCCCAAGCGGTTGCTGAGTTTTCCTGCCAACTCCAAGATCTAGGCCAAAGAGTAGCAGACGTGGAGGCCAAGGCCGAAAGCATAGTTGACTCCATAGCTACAGACAGACAAGACATTGATAATCATTCAGCTCAATTAGAGGCTATGGAACTGAAGCTCAAAGATCTGGAGAATCGCTCCAGAAGAGCAAAACTTCGTATACGAGGAGTGCCTCATTACATCAACTTGCCAGGGACTTATTCAAGGCCTTGCTCCCTCAACAGGATTATTCTCTCTTTCGTATCGATAGAATTCACAGAGCTTTAGGCACTCCGAGAAACCCTGATACTCCAAGAGATATCGTACTGAAACTGCATTATCCAGAAGCCCGAGATTTAATACTGGCTGCAGCACGCAACTTGTCTATATTACCAGCACGCCTCTACTCTGACTTAGCACCCTCTACTTTGGGGCGCCGCAGAGCCATGAAACCCATCACCGTGGCTCTCCAACAAGCCCAGGTACACTACGGCTGGGTTTTCCATTTTCTCTGACTTTCTCTTATAACTCCAGGACCTACACATTCCGTTCCTTGGAGGAAGGCCTTAACCAAAGCGGGAATTCCCTCGCAGACATCAGCACCTTTACCTCCGAGGACCCCAAGACCGACCAGATCTTGGACCACTACCTCCCGTCCATCGCAGAATACCAGAACCGGCCCTCAGACCTGTCTCCTGTCTCCATCTCCTGATTACCACCTGCTCCCAGTTGGGTAGAATCACTATTTGTAGCACTCATGCGATCCCCTATCTCTGAAGAGGAGATCTTTTTGATGGGGACGCCCAGAGACTCTCTACCTCTCGCCTGAATGACTCTCATTGCAGCACTCTCTGGTCAGTTTCTGCTGAGTAGAATGTGGGCCTTTCAGTGGTAGGATTATCATGTTGTCTCTGTTACCCTGGTTGGGGGAACAAAGCCTTGGTGCCCCCAATCCAGATTTACTGATTTACTTATAGGTTTCTACAGTTTACTCTGTTATTGTTTATCTGTTGTTCCTAATAGTACCCCATGGTATTCTCCCTTCTACCTCATTTGCCTTAAATGTTATAGATCAGGTGGCTCTCTAAAGGGAGGGTGTGGTGTGGGACTGTGGTCTTTTGTAGTACTCCATGAACAAGCTGAACAAATTTCACTATGTGTTGTATAATATCACACAACGTTAGGGGTTTTAACTCACCCCTCAAACGCAAAAAAGCGTTCATTGATTACCCAAAGCATTCTCCAGATATTGTTTGCCTGCAGGAGTCGCATTTCTCCACCACCTCTTCCCCCACTTATATTCATCCCCGCTACTCCACATTCTATGTAGCTTCCCATACGTCCAAGACAAGAGGTGTGGTTACCCTTTTCAGGAATAATTTCCCCTTTCAAATAAAACAAACTTATGCAGATCCGGATGGTAGATACTTAATAATTCTAGGGATTCTTCAGGACTCCATGACTTCCTTACTGTTGGCAAGTTATCAACTGCTGCCCAACTCCGAATATAGACTAGCAAAAGTCTTGTCCTTCTGGCGGTCCATCGTGGGGGTTTCTTCTTCATCCATCTCCTGCTCTCCCTTTGAAAGATTCCTTTTATATTCTTTTGAGAGACTGGGATTAGTCTCCCGATTATATTTTTGGTTGAATACTCCGTCCTCTGACACTAAACTGTCATTTATGTCTAAATGGGAGGAGGACATCCATTGTTCCTTAACTATCCCCAGATGGAATGCATGTTGCGAGGCTGTCACCAGAGGCAGCTGGCAAGTGTCTTTGGTGGAAACATCTCTTAAAGTATTGCACAGGGCTTAGAGATTACATCGAGTTTATCCATCAGTCGACTACCACTGTTTTCGTGGATGTAATTCCATTGGTTCAATGTATCACATCTGGTGGACATGTCCTATAGTTAGATCTTTCTGGTCAAGCATATGTACTACAATATCCGATGTCTTAGGCACCACTTTCCACAAAAGCCCGTCTGTGTGCCTTCTGGGTGATAAACCTATTAGACTGAAATATGCGCCATTCAAATTGGCCCAATTTCTTTTACTAGCGGCCCGCATACACATCGCGGCCAAATGGCGATCTTCTACCCTAATCTTGCTGAAGTTCTTCAGCGGATGGATAGAATGGCCATTTATGAGAAAATTAATGCCATAATAGGGGACACAGTTGACTCTTACTTGAAATTGTGGCAGCCTTGGCTGTCCTCCTCCCATTCTTTCCACAGAACACAATATATGATATTATAGCAGAAACAGGGAATTGATGCTCTCTATGTAAAGATGGTGGTGATGACTACTTCCAAATATGCCTCCTGATCGCCTTTTTTCATCTATTACACTTGAGGTATCATTCTTTAATTTGTGTTATGGGAATACCTGCTTTCCTTCTGTTTTGAATTTTATTTGTTGGACCGTGTATTGATGTACATCACCTGCTTGCTGCCTCCTGCGTGGGGCATATACATCCGGACACTGTCCTTGTTCCTTTAGTTATATTATGTTTTATAACCCAATAAAACACTTTTTGAAACTAAAAAGGAAAATAGGCGCACTTCGGCGCAACAGGGAATTTTCTGCAGAATGGGGGGAGTCCTGAAAGCCATGCCCATCTGGGTGAGAGTCAAACGGGGGCAACACAAACTAAACAAAAACAACTGCCAACTAGCATCTCACCCATCAGGTGCAGTCCATGGTGTGGCTCTCATAGGTCCTCCTGCAGTGTCCTTGACACTGCCAGTAGTTGGGTTCCTCATATGAGGGACCTGAATTCCTCCTCGCTCGAGCTGCCGCTGAAGCTCATCAGAGGACGCTCCTGCCTCTTGAAGGCCATGCTTGCCGCGGTTGTGGAACTCCAGTGCCCTCTTCTTCCTGAAGTTGGACTTGACCGGGTCCGGGTGTGGTGACGCTGGCGAGCGCTGCAGCCATTTTCGCTTTTCCGGATGCTCCTGCCTGGACAGCAGGGGTAAGGACTTCCGACTGAAACGGTTCCAGAAAGGTTGCATCCAGGGAAAAATACCCAGCTTCCCCGGCTGCCGCTGGCTTCATCTTCCACGGGAGCTGGTATTGGTGGATGATCGTGGATTGTAAGGTGAATGATAACGCGGTCAGCTGACCCAGCTGTAAGGACTGTGGTGGTGGTGGTGCTGGCAGTCCAGGATTCAGAGGCTCCAGCTGAGGCTGTGGCTTTTCCCTGAACCAGAGGATGCCATCTGGGAACTCCTGCAGGCAGTGCAAGAGTCCTGGACCTGGTGGTTCATCTGGCCACACTTCTGGTTCCATTGTAGGCACCAGAGGCTTTGAAAGGAGGGTAACCCCGGTCGCAAATGGCCCTTTCAGGGATGCCATGGGGGTGTACTCTACCTGATCCCCCACGTACAGGCTATGACGATGTTGTGGCAGATACGGCACATTTCACCGACCTGTGGCCCACAAAATATTCCTTTCCATCCTCGTCAGAAGCCAGACCCTCTCCAAACAGAAAACCAAAGCACAGTTCCCTTTCGGCATTCCAATGAAGGATCTCCCGGCCTAGGGTGGTCGAGTACCTGGATGACCCAGTCCTCCACTGCGGTTTTATAGTCCCAGAGGGTCTGTGCATGGGCCGTCACAGATGGTGGAACAATTGGATTTTGGTGTATGGAAGGGGTGGATCTCCTCCTGGGTGTCGAAGTGGACGCTCCAGCCGCCTCCACCGCACGAGCCACAGCAGACGTTCCAGCTACACCAGCCACAGCAGGCTCTCCAGCCGCATGAGCCACAGCAGACGTTCCAGCCGCACGAGTCACAGCAGACGCTCCAGCCGCCTCAAGTCGCAGCAACAGCAACCTCAGCAGGTGGTTAGGAAGACACAGGCACTGAAGCTGGGTTTCTCTGGCAGAGTTGTAACACCCTGATGTCTGGAGAGGGTGGTGGTTCAGGGAACTCGTCCACAAAATACATTTCATTCCAATTTGGGCGCAGCTGTTTTTTAGCCTTGATGCTTGCCTCTTGCTCTGAGGTCAGCGCTGGTCTAAACTTATTCAGACTTCAGAGGAGGGTGAAGTACTGAGGGAGGAGTCTTCACTCCCTATACGTGCAAAACAGTTAGATCCCGGTGGGCCGGGCTGTTTTTTTCCAGTTCTGAGGGGGGTGTATCTTCACTTTCCTGCTCTTGCGTGGGCGTATCATCATTGTAACGCCTCTCACAGAATGCGTACAGTTCGTACGTTTCATACGTATTGTACGTATCGTTAGCGTGTTAAATTTTGCGAAGATTTACAAATAATACGAAGCGAATCCAAAGAAATTCGGATTCGCTTCGCAGCTGAAAATTTCCAAGATTCGATACGAATCTACGAAGCAGCAAATAGATTCGCTCATCTCTAATATATATATGTAAAATTATTTTGTGTTATGTACTAAATTGAAAAAGAAATTCAAAGACATATTCAGCATTCACTCTAGGCAGATCTGATACTGGGGAAGATTCAGGTATTGCAAACTTATTATTTGTTGCTATATCTAGTCTATGTTTAGTCTATGTTTATCCCACAAATTAGCGGTCTTAATTTGCGTCAGAATGTGCCAATTAATTTTGGAAAAAAAAGAGGATATCTGGAACCTAAATATTGATGACCTATACTGAATATTTCATCAGTGGGTTTCTGAATTCTGGAAGCTCTTATCAGCTGTTGCAAGGGGCTGCAGCACCTTGGTGAATGTCACGGCCTCTTCCTAGGTCTATGAAGTTGTATTTCAGTGAATGGGATAGAGCCATTATAGACTGGGCAGTGCTGTACTAAGTATACAATAAAGAGGCTACAACTGATCAGTTGAGTTACCAAATACCCAGCCACCTTAGCAAATCTATTTTACAACTGGAAGTGGCAACTTTTTATATGTTATAGGGACATATCAAAAGTTTATATAGGTGGAAGTCTGAGCGCTGAGAGATAGAACTAAAGTATATGAACTGAGAAATAGAACTAAAGTATATGTTTATTAGGGAAAACTGTTAAAATCAAAATGAGGCTCTAGTACCTTGTTGGACCTGCATACAAGATGAGATATGGTTGGGCACAGAGACATACAGGTTCCACATGGTATCCCGTAGCACATTTAATCACAGATATCGCAGCTGTGCCTATAGATTCTGTACACTTGTAGGCTACCGAAGCTGGAATCCCAGCTGTTCCATAAATGCTTGATTGGAGATAAATCTGTGGAAAGGGCAGCCTAAGGAAGTGAAGAAATCTTGAGCAGACATTTCTGGGAAACCCTTTATTATATATGGCAAAGTATTATGCTGCTGAAAAATGCAAGTTGGAAGCCCTGCCATGAGAGACAATACATATGGCTGCATGATGTCCTGCACATATTGCTGTGTCCCTCATATCACTACTAGGGGTTACTGTAGCGTGTGATGGCTCCCCAGATCATGGCACCAGAAAAGGTAGGATTGAAACACTCACCATGAGGTCTTCATATTCAAACTAGACCATCATCCAATCCAAAACAGAACCTGTATTAATTAGTAAAGATGATAGGGCTCCAGTAAGTAGCAGTCCAGGTTTCTCGTTCATGACACCACTGAAAACAAAGGTGACGGTGGCTGGTTATTAATGGCAAAATACGTAACGACCACCAAATATGACACTGAATTTCCTTATGTTCAGCACCTGGAAATGGTCTAAGCAGAAACAGGGGTGTGTAATGCCAATTGCGTCCGAGTGACGGACAAATGATCCTGTATGCGAAGCCTGTTTGTTGTGTGTGTGTCCTTATGTAACCACTGCTCCCAATACCTCATAAGAGCAAGGTCAGAATGGCATGGATGGCAGGCAATTCCTCAGAACAACCATCCTGCTTCTCTCATTTCAATGATGTGTGCCCTCTAAAAGTCAACTGGGCAAAATATCTTCTAGTGTATTTTAGAGGCATGTCTATCAGTCAAGTGTAACCAAGAATTACACTACCCAAAAGTAGCCTCTGGGAGCCATTTAGGCAGCAGGGGAAGCACTTTTATGCCTTTTTGTGGCAATATCCATTGTCTAATCAGACCATACCTTGAATGAGACATAACTGCATGCCAAGTTTTTCAGCAATACGACATTTCTATCTGGGTGCATTAATTTATGTCAATGGGTATACTGTATATACAGTATATAGCTATATAAATTTGATAGATCGGATATTATGGAAAGTGATGTTGTAAAGTACCTGTGTTTTAGATCTATAAGAGTCAGTGCCAACTTTGCAGTCAGAATACATTGTCTGGTTATTTCCTTGTTTACCACCATCTGATTTTTAGATAAAATGTTAAATAAAGTTGTAAATAATAGAATATGCTGCATATGCATGCTAGAATATGTGCTAAACACAGTATTATTTGAGTAACTGACATTTGGTAACGCTCACTATAAAATTTTAGCTGCTCTGTCTGGATTATACATTGTTGTGTAGTTCAGCCTATAAAACTACTGAAGAAGGTACAAGTCTGCCGGCTTCATGACAGTAATTCAGTATAAGAGTCTGTCACTTCATGAAGTGCTTCCAAGGATTTTATGTGCTTAGAACAATATCCGTTTACAATTCAGCACCTCACTGAAAAATAGAATTTTACAAAAGTAATAAAATAACTATACAATATGTGCACCAAATAAAATGTATCAAAAAGAGTAGTAACCAAGGAAGATGAAACACACACGTGATATGTAAACTAGGTTAGACTGGATGTATGCGATAAATATAAGGCTAGTCCAGTGAAACACCAATGTTTACAACAGGTAAGGGCAATCTCAATCTCAATCTCATATCATTCTCAGATAGTAGACCAGTAAACTGAATTACTCAACCTGCACCACAGAAATCAAATTATTTTTTAACTCATGGCCAATGCAGTAACTTATTTCCTGTGAGATAAATGGAACAATACTATAGTTATAGTAGTAAAGCAGTGTTTTACTTGATTTCTGACTGCTCCCTAGAGGTGGGTGAATTGATTCTAAATTAATCTAGTTCATTACAAAATTTCAAAATGAAACCACAGCTTTTGCAGTTCGGGAAAACCGTGCAACACGTTGTCTTCCATTTTACGTGTGAAATTCAGTACACTAGAGAGGGAGCGGGGCAGGGAAGATGTAGATGAAGTGCCATATGAGGTTGAGCAAGACACTGGCTGGCAGGCTTTCGCATAACTCTTTGCAGTTAGCCTCACAGCCAGGAGAGACAATATTGATTTGTCTATTAGACACTACTAAGGTCCTAAGCAGAGACACCATTTTGAGCTCAGCCACTGATGTTATAGGATGTGTGTCACAGACACAGCAATTAGATGTTGTATACTTATTTGCCTCACTGTGGCTGCGCCACTGGCGTCGCTCAGTTGCTGCAGAACCCAGCTCTGTTGGTGTCTTCTGCTTCCTGTCAGAGGGCTATTTAAACAGGTAGTTGCTGGCCCCATTTGCCCGTTATTGGTCTTTGCCTCAATAGCACATATTGTACTATTGTTTGGATTAACCAAACAAATAACTGAAGTGTGAACTCAGCCTTACGGGTCAATGTTAGCGTCTGGTCTAATTTATTTAACTGTGCAGTGGCCAAAGATTCTAATATAGTGGGAAAGAGCTGTCTCATTTAACTTTGCGTGGCTTGTCCACATTTATTGATAGATAACTTATTCTGTTAGCCACTGATTCTACTATAGTGAGAAAGAGTTATCTCATTTCACTATTTGTGAGGTGTCCACATTGATTGATAACCTATTCTGCTAGCCACTGATTCAAGTAGTAGCCCCATGACCAATGTGAGTGATGAGGGTGTCAGCAGTAAGGTATACAGTAACCAAGGGATACAGTAGGTGGGGACGCGAATCCCAGAAGGAAGTGAGACTCAGATTTCTACATGTTTTCAAGATGTCACTATTTATTTTCCCCTTCTTCTGATCCATCAGAATGGATCCCATATTTTGAGCATCCGCCTTCAGTATGTGGTCAGTAATTGATCAGTATTTATGAAGAAAAACAGGAATGGGTCCAAAATAGATGATCATTCAATATTCCACTTTATGGAGCACGGTGACCATAGTTTTTATTTTTATTTTTTACAGCGTTCATCTGTGGGGGTAGATCATGTGATATTTTTATAGAGCAGGTGGTTACGGACATGGCAATACCTAATATGTATACCTTTTCTTATTTATTAAAATTTTACACAATAAAAGCATTTTTGAAACAAAAAAATGTTTTAGTGTCTCCATAGTCTGAGAGCCATAATTGTTTTATTTTTGCCTGATTATCTTAGGTCGGGTCTCATTTTTTGTGGGTTGAGGTGACGGTTTGATTGGTACTATTTGGGGGGCATAAGCCTTTTTGATCGCTTGGTGTTGCACTTTTTGCCATGTAAGGTGACAAAAAATGGCTTTTTTGGCACTGTTTTCATTTTTTTTTAGGGTGTTCGCCTGAGGGTTTAGGTCATGTGATATTTTTATAGTGCAGGTTGTTATGGATAAACGATACCTAATATGTCTATTTTTTATTTATTTCACTTTAACAGAATAATAGAATTTTTGAAACAAAAAAAATCATATTTTAGTGTCTCCATAGACTGAGAGCCATATCTTTTTATTTTTTGGGTGATTGTCTTATGTAGGGGCTCATTGTTTTTGCAGGATGAGGTGACGGTTTGATTGGTACCATACTGCCGCAGCAGTAGGCCAGAGCTGCCACTGTCATCCAGCAGTCGTGTTTTGACCAACAACCCAGCTGTACTGGATTGGTTAACTCACTTTTCAACATGATCTCAAGTGACAACAGATACACACAACCAGGAATCGGTGGGTTCCTTGGACACCATACTTAGTTGGCATAGCCCAGGAACTGCCTCTGTGCTCTCACCTGTCCTGAACCTACCTCTTTCTTTTGCCGCTCCTTCTGCTAGCCAAGTAATGTATGCCGCGAGCTCTGCTTAGCTTTTCAGCAAGAATGAGCTTTTTGAGGACAGTCAGCAATTACGGGCCAGAACAGACTTGGCGTAGAGATCTGCTGTGGGCTCCTCTAGGTGTGCAACTACCGATGACGACAGTTGGGTGGTAGCACATGTTGCGAATGGTCAGGGACGTGCGCAAGAGACAGGTGAGGATGACCCAGGTGGCGACTAAACTGATGTAGATGGCTGCCATGAGTATAAAAATATAGAGACAGCACTCCTAGATATTGCTATGCAAATTAAGCCATTCCAGTGGTGGTGCTTGCAGCGTTGAACTCCAGCCTGTAGAGTCCCCAGGTACAGCAAAGGAAGAAGATGCTGTAGCACTCCAATGTCTTCAATAGTAAATGTTTTTATCCACCAAACACAGACAGCAACGTTTCGACCTGTATAGGTCTTTATCAAGCAAAGGTGTAACATACACAGTGAGGTTTAAATAGCATATTGAGATTCAAACAATACCATAGGAGTGACAATCTTACACTTATTAGTATCATATAAAATATAGTGAGCACATACCATAAATCTCATTGTTGGGTTCAATGGATCATTAGGAGGTTGTGGGGATTCCACGCATAGCGTCGATACCGTGCAACCTGCACATGTGTGCCGAGATTATACGGAAGTGACACAGCGTGCTTGGGGATTAGGTCTGACTGAAAACCTCAAAGCCGACAGTACATTCTAGTTCCATGTAGGCTGGAAGTCAGGACTGAGCGCATCAAATGCAGAGCGCTCACATGACCTCTCTTTTGGCTGAACAATCTAGCCAAGCAAAGACCGGAAGTCACAATTAGCTGTGCCCAGCAACCTACTGTTTATTGATTGTAGCCACTTTAGGTACTATGATCACCTGGGGGACCCCTGGTCTAGGAGATCCCCTCCACAACTGGGGTGGGATCACCTACAGGTTGGTTCACCCCTTCTGGTTTTAATCTAATCAACTTGGACCCATTAGGGTGACCCCCCTACACAAGAGATCCCCCCTATAAATATAGTGACATATATTCAATCTATAGATTAGGTAATTTCAATCCCTTATAGGGTGGTAAGATGATCCCATTAATAAGAGGAGAGAACTGCCTGTTTGGGTATCAGTGTAACCAGGGTCTTGGTCTATGGGTAGAGTAAAAGAACTTATGCCCTCAGAGGCCAAAAAGGCAATTGTGTCACACAGTAACGTGTAATCTATCATTATCAATGGTACATCTACAATTTGGGTGGGCACTGGTGTGTGGAAAGTGAAAAACGTAGTCAACCCTATATTGTACCAAGGGCTTTACTATGGCAAGCATTTATTTAATGCCTAGAGGGGCAAACTGGGCGCGTAATCCATGGTGGCACCCTGGAATACGTCAGCCTTAGTGTCCCTCCAGTATTCCCTACGGACCCTAAGGGGCTACCATCCCAGAGGTGGTCCCTCCCCATTTATAGGGGGGATCTCTTGTGTAGGGGGGGTCACCCTAACGGGTCCAAGTTGATTAGATTAAAACCAGAAGGGGTGAACCAACCTGTAGGTGATCCCACCCCAGTTGTGGAGGGGATCTCCTAGACCAGGGGTCCCCCAGGTGATCATAGTACCTAAAGTGGCTAGTTATTGTCTTCCGAGTATATTGTGGGTGACTACTAACCAAGTGGTTACTGGCAACCAATAATGGGTGCCTGTCCTTCCCACCATCCAGTGTCCATTACAATCTATAGATTGTCTGTTTGTACAATATAGTGACATATATTCAATCAATAAACAGTAGATTGCTGGGCAACGGGACACAGCTAATTGTGACTTCCGGTCTTTGCTTGGCTAAATTGTACAGCCAAAAGAGAGATCACGTGAGCGCTCTGCATTTGATGCGCTCGGTCCTGACTTCCGGCCGACATGGAACTAGAATGTACTGTCGGCTTTGA
>ONZH01002550.1:0-25825 GCA_900303285.1 Rhinella marina
GGTCTTTGTGACAGATTGCCCTCTCTGTACCCCTAATAATGGAGTCGCCCACTACCAGCACCTGTCTGGCCTGCCCTGCTCTCCTGGTCCCCTGCTTACTGGAGCTGACATTCACCCGACTGGCAGAGGAAGTGTCCGGCTGCAGCAGTGCTCTCCCTGAAGTAACATCCCCCTCATCTGCCAAACTTGCAAACTTGTTGGGGTGTGTCAGATCAGGGCTAGCCTCCACTGCCACCACTACTATTCTTGCACTTTTAAAGGGGAATTTACTTTTATACTCTGCATTTCATCTGACATTTTATTTTCCTCAGTGAATACAGTGGAGAAAAAGTTATTTAGTAGCTTCGCTTTCTCCTCATTGCTCTCTGCTACTCCCCCCTCATTACCTTCAGGTTTATACTTTTTAGTATTTATATAATTGAAGAACATTTTAGGGTTAGTTTTACTCTCTTTGGCGATTAATCTCTCGGTCTCTAGTTTGGCTGTTTTTATGTGTCTTTTACATATTCTATTTTTTCCTTATAGTTTTTCAATGTTTCCTCACTCCCCTCCTGTTTTAGTGATTTAAATGCTTTCTTTTTGTCATTTATTGCTTTCTTTACAGTTCTATTTATCCACATTGGTTTTTTCTTGTTTCTTATTATTTTATTCCTATACGGTATGTACCTCTCACAATTAGATATTAGGATGCTTTTAAAAATATCCCATTTTGTACAATCACTGTTATGAATTGTATACTCATGTGTTATGTTTTACACTATGTCATATATATTTTACACTTTTACACTATGTCATATATATTATTGGATGCACTGTATATGAATTATGACTTTTTTATTATATTAATTAGTATTGTATCACATATTAATTGTCAATTGTTGGCACTTGCACTTTATGTATATATACTTGGTTCACCCTATCAGTTGTGCTTGAGAAAGGCTCCAGTTTAGAGCCGAAACGTCGCGGTCCCACAATATAAAGGATTTTTTTACTTTATTTTTGAAGTGAGTGTGTTGTTATTTTTTCTTTTTATTAACTGGTCATTGTCAGACCCAGGGCTTGCACCTCTTTAGTAATAATTTTCCTGTGCTGCCTTTTTTTCTATTACCATATATATATATATATATATATATATATATATATTGACAAGTGATATATAGACAAGTGTGTGTGTAATATATATATATATATATATATATATATATATATATATCTAATGTATAAAGCTGAGTGTATCTGTATGTATGTATGTGTGTGTATGTCCGCTAAAGGAATCCGCACCGCTACAGCTACAATTACAAAATTTGGCACACATGTACATCAGGTGTCCGGGAAGGTTTTAGAACTGTTTTCAGGTCTCCAGGACGTGCCTTTCCTGAGATATTCCCAAAAAATGCATTAGCCAATAGTAGCCTGGTCACATGACCCTTATCAGCCAAGAGAAGCTCACAGGCAGTTTCCACACACCAGGTTTCTATGACAACCCAGCCAGTTCACTGCTGTAGGTCTGCATTAAAGAGGCAGAGCACTGTGGATGACAATGGTAAAGGGGTATTTCGGTTACCATAAATATAACTTATGTTTTAGACAAATTCATCATCAATCATTACCTTTAGAGATGAGCGAGCATGCTCGTCCGAGCTTGGTGCTCGTTCGAGTATTAGGGTACTCGTAAGTGCTCGCTGCTATGACGAGTATCTCGCCATGCTCGAGGAAATGGCATCTCCCGCATTTTGAATTTTTGACGCCTATAACTCCGCAACTTTTCACGTAGTGAAGCTCCCGTGGCGAGGCCTAGATGTTCGCAAGTCTGGAGGTTCTTTAAAGAAAGTGAGGATGACCGACGGACTGTGGTGTGCAACCTGTGCCACACCAGGATCAGCAGGGGTGCCACCACTACTAGCCTAACCACCACCAGCATGCGCTGGCATATGAGTGCTAAACACCCCACTCAATGGAACCAACCACCACCTCCTGCAGGTCACACCACTGCTCCTTCCCCTGTGTCACTCGCTGCCTCTGCTAGTCAACCCCCTGCATCACTCGCAGCCTCTGCTAGTCAACCCCCTGCCCAGGACCCCGGCACGAGCGCCTCCCGCCGGAAAACCACACCTTCGCCTACACGATCCTCCACATCGTCCACCAATGTGCCCCTGCGCAGCGTTCAGCTGTCTTTACAGCAGACGCTGGAGCGCAAGAGGAAATACAGTTCCACCCACCCACATGCCCAAGCCCTCAACGTCCACATCTCCAAATTGCTGAGCCTGGAGTTGCTGCCCTATAGGCTGGTAGAGACCGAGGCCTTTCGCAACCTCATGGTGGTGGCTGCCCCTCGGTATTCGGTCCCCAGCCGCCACTATTTTTCCCGATGTGCCGTCCCAGCCCTACACCAGCATGTGTCACAGAACATCATCCGTGCCCTGACCAACGCTGTTTCTGAGAAGGTCCACCTAACCACGGACACGTGGACAAGTGCTGCCGGGCAGGGACACTATATATCACTGATGGCACATTGGGTTCACTTGGTGGAGGCTGGGACCAAGTCTGACCCTGGGGCAGCTCATGTACTGCCCACACCGAGGATTGCGGGGCCTACCTCGGTCACAGTCTCTCAGACGTACTATGCCTCCTCCTTCGACCCCTCCTCATCCTCCACCTCCTCCTCCGAATTACCATCCGTGGGCACGGCGTCTTCAGTCGGTAGCTCTAGGCGCAGCAGCAATGCTGTGGCTAAGTGCCAGCAGGCGGTGCTCAAACTGCTGAGCTTAGGTGACAAAAGGCACACCGCCCAAGAACTATTACAGGGCATCACGGCGCAGACCGATCTGTGGCTGGCACCGCTGAACCTCAAGCCAGGCATGGTTGTGTGTGACAATGGGCATAACCTGGTGGCGGCTCTGCAACTCGGCAAACTGACACATGTGCCATGCCTGGCCCACGTGTTCAATCTCATAGTTCAGCGGTTCCTCAAGACATACCCCAATCTGTCTGATTTGCTCACCAAGGTGCACCGCATCTGTGTGCATTTCCACAAGTCGACCACAGATGCTGCCACTCTCATGGCTGCTCAGCACCGCCTACAACTGCCCGCTCACCGACTGTTGTGCGACGTGCCCACAAGATGGAATTCAACATTAAACATGTTATCCAGAGTTTACCAGCAGCGCAGAGCGATTGTAGACTGCCAGATGTCAACTTCCACCAGAACTGGTAGTCAGGTCAGTCAGATTCCTCAAGTCTACAATGAGGAGTGGATGTGGATGTCTGATATCTGCCAGGTGTTGACCAACTTTAAGGAGTCAACACAGATGGTCAGCGGCGATGCCGCCATTATCAGCCTCACCATCCCGCTGCTTTGCCTGTTGAAAAACTCACTGCTCAGCATGAAGTCGGAAGCTTTGCCCTTGTCACAAGAGACGGTGGAGGAAGATACGTCGCTTGATAACCAGAGCACCCTCCGGTCTGTTTCTCAGCACGTATCGGAGGAGGGGGAAGAGGAGGAGAATGTCGGCGAGACAGAAGAGGGCACCAATGCTCAGTCCTTCTTAACTCTTGAGCGTGTATGGGCTGAAGAGGAGGAGGAGGAGGAAATGGAGAGTCAGGCCAGTGAGGAGAGGGAATTCTTGCGTGTTGGGACTCTGGCGCACATGGCAGACTTCATGACTTCAGAACCTTTCCACTCTCATCCCTGTAGAGGAAAGGAGTATGAGAGTGAATTAATATCAACAGGCCCTGGTGCACAAGCTGAAACAATCCTTCCCATCCGACGCCGCTAGCGGCAGAGGCGTGGCTCTGTGGGCCAAGTAGCAGGGGAGAGGAGGCGAGCAGGCAGCTTGTCCAGCACTGGCAGGGGAACGCTCTCCAAGGCCTTTGCCAGTTATATGTCACCCCAACAAGACACTGTCACCTGTCCCCAGTCTAGGCAGAGTAGGGGTGAGCTTTACAGAAAGATGGTGAGGGAGTACCTAGCTGACCATACCAACATCCGGACCGATCACTCTGCTCCATACAACTACTGGGTTTCAAAGCTGGACACGTGGCCTGAACTGGCGCTGTACGCCTTAGAGGTGCTGGCCTGCCCTGCCGCTAGCGTGTTGTCAGAGCGGGTATTCAGTGCAGCTGGTGGCGTCATCACCGATAAGCGTACACGCCTGTCAACTGACAGCGCTGACAGGCTGACGCTTATTAAAATGAACAAAGCCTGGATTTCACCGGAATTCAAATCTCCTCCGGGGGAAAGCAGCTAAAGATTAGCATTACTTATGTATCCGATTCCTCTTCTCTACTCCTCCTACTCCTTGTCGTCTTTGCCTAACGCTGACCCAAAAAACGCAATTTTTTAGAGGGCCAACTGGCACTCTTTTACGACAGTTTTTCCGGAGGGCCCCCTACAGGCCCTCTCTCGAAACAATTTTTCCGGAGGGCCACCTACAGGCCCTCTCTCGAAACAATTTTTCCGGAGGGCCACCTACAGGCCCGCTCTCCAAACAATTTTTCCGGAGGGCCACCTACAGGCCCTCTCTCTAAACAATTTTTCCGGAGGGCCACCTACAGGCCCTCTCTCTAAACATTTTTTCTGGAGGGCCCCCTACAGGCCCTCTCTCCAAACAATTTTTCCGGAGGGCCACCTACAGGCCCTCTCTCTAAACAATTTTTCCGGAGGGCCACCTACAGGCCCTCTCTCTAAACAATTTTTCCGGAGGGCCCCCTACAGGCCCTCTCTCTAAACAATTTTTTCCGGAGGGCCACCTACAGGCCCTCTCTCTAACAATTTTTCCACAGTGTCAACTACAGACAGTGTAAAACAATGTTTCAGGAGGCGCAAGTACCGACATTTAAAAAAAAATTTTTTTTGCTGAGGGTCGACTTTATGTACTCCGAAAAGAAAAAAAATTTTGGAGGCTCAACAAAAGCCATTTCACTGCATTCTCAGTCGGACAAAGTCATTGGTGGTGTAACTGCCATGCTGTGTGAGGCTAAATTTTGGGGTGCTTCACCAGCTACTGCATACAAACACAGTCACTCTGTTGTCACCGCCGCCATACAGGGCCACGAAAAATGTTTATGTGGTTCGCCTGCTCCCGCAGTGTCACTCGGTCACTCTGTTGTCACCGCCATGCTGCGTCAGGCTAAATTTTTGGGTGGATCACCTGCTACCTCATCTAACTTGGTCACTTGTTGGTGTCACCGCCATGCTGTGTCAGGCTTATGCCTGCATCGTGTGGCTGGGGATAGGAGAGCAGTGCCAGCATGGGCATGGGTGATGGACCTTTGTTGCACCTAGTTGGGTGCTTCCCTAACATGTGACGGGCATGTGCCTCGCCTTTCTTGGTCTGGGTGAGCACAATTGCCATGAGGGTAACCACCAGGCTGTTGCAGGAGAATTTGCGGTAATGGTGGGATTAGGCAGCCTCAGAGGCATCCATGCATGCTGCCCCTGCTGTTTCCTGTCCATTTCCGTGGTGTTTCCATCATTTTCTGATGTTTCCAGGTTTTCACCCAGCCTTCCCTAGGCAGAGCCTTGGTCCCCTGCAAAAAATGTTCGAGTCTCCCATTGACTTCAATGGGGTTCGTTACTCGAAACGAGCACCCGAGCATCCGGAAAAGTTAGTCTCAAATAACGAGCACCTGAGCATTTTAGTGCTCGCTCATCTCCAATTACCTTATATAATGTAAATTTCATATATTTACTGTTCAGTAGTAAAAGATGTATTCTTCCACTGCTACCCACCTTCCTCCTAAATTACTATGGCATCGACCTGTAATTCAGGCCACTGTCAAAAGAATGACTTAAAAGCCCCACCCCCAGATCCCACTAAGTCAAGCCCCTGACTCAGTCATGCCACACCCCTTCCATGCCGCATTTGACCTGGATTAAAAATATAGGTAAAAATCACCTTCTTTCAGCTACAGGGGTGGGGGGAGGGTGACTTTCTCCCTGCAGCTCATTGCTCAGACTGCACAGTGCTGCTGCTGAGAGTGAGCTTTTCAAAAGGACATCCCTGTGTCCATCCAGGCCCTGCACATGACAGAGGACAGGGAGTCTGAAAGCCAGACTGTCCAGCCTAAAACAAGACCTCTGGCCACCCTAGGGGCAGGCTGATGTTAAGGTGGCCAGATGTCCGGCTTTAGGCTGGACAGTCAAGTTTTCTGGCTACCTGTTCTCCGTCCGACGCAATGCCGGGACAGACACAGGGATGTCCACCCTTTCAGTAGCTCACACTCAGACAGCTTCTCCTCCGTGTCTTCACGGAGCTAGGGGGGCGTGGCCTCATGTTTAGTAGTGTGTCTTTATGGGAACTGGGTAAAAACAAAAAGAGAATATGCGCGCCACATGTGCAGTCTCAATAGGAAAGGTGTAGGATAAGGAACAATAAATTCTGCTTACCCTTTGTAGTTGTGTGAAGCCACAACTACTATAGAGAGCTCAGCTGGTTATTATCAAACCGACCAGCTAAACGGATGGTAATTCCTCCACTGCAGCCGTAATCCACATGTACACACTGAAGAAAATCCTCCGGTGTAAGTGAAGTATAGGAAGTAGCAGAAATCAGATCACATGTAGTGGCGCTGTGTAAGGACTTCTCAACACCAGGGTATTGGATGAAGAGGTAGACGTTTATTGCAGTAATGTCAACGCGTTTCAGGGGATTCAGTCCCCCTTCGTCAGGACAATATACATAAAAGTGATGTACAACAGCTTTTAAAAGAGCGCTCCTGGCGCCAAAAAACAGGAGGAGGGAATAAAGGGGAGGTGTACACTAAGGTGAGTGACACCTAATTAGCATTAGTAAACATAGGTAATTGTTATTTCACAGCAATGGTGCTCATAGTGCGGGAGGTGATGAATAATGCAAGAGGTAAAATAAAATAAGATAAGAGCATGAATACTGATAAAAAGAAATTGTTAAACAGAACTTTTTATGAGGAAAATTAATAGCATGGGTATTCCTTTGTGTTATGCTGGTTTAGACCTATCGCTCCGAAGGTTGATATCCTATTAGGATGCACTTTGGGATACTTGATTAAAGTATTACGGTGGTGGGATAGTGGTACTTACAGTAAGGTGCATGTCGGCAGCCGCGTTCACGCTTCAGCAGCGCGGTCCGAACAAGATCTCGCGATATTACGCGGGTAACAGGATTTGGAGCAGTAGCGCTCCAATGCTTGAACTCGGCATATATTGGAGATAGGAGTTGCTATTATTCGTAGTCATACATAGAATATTTTATAGATGCAATTACTAATTGGTTATATATATCATAGTTCATTTGGGCCAGCGCTATCTCTTATGCATGACCCCAAAGATTAACTGGTTTTCTGGCTATGTTAATCGTCAGATTGATGGATATACATATAGTAAATGTGCTAAAAACGTATAATAAATAAAAAAGAAAGAACTAGATGCATACATATAAATAGAAGTACACAAATGAATATCAGATCCTCTATTATATTACTGTTTCAAATATTTCATTTAAACCAAGGGGAGCTATAGTATTCAGTTGGTAAATCCAAAACACTTCCCTTTTTTGCAGTAGGTCAAAACGGTTATATGGGTTGTATGGGATGAAGTCGATAGGCGTGATTTTTATTGGATGCTTTTGTTTGTCTGGGGTGAACGAACAATGTCTTGAAAGGCTTTGTTTACTGTACTGGCGTTTGATGTTATACCGATGTTTATTTAATCTGCAATGAAGAGGTTGTGTTGTACACCCAACATATTGCAGACCACAATGGCACTCTATTAAATAAATGACAAAAGAAGATTGACAGGTAAGATGATATTTGATCTGAAAGGTAGTTCCATTTGATCTCGATTGGAAGTATTCGGTTTTATGAGAGAATATACCAGTATTTAGATAAAGTATTTTTTATTTGGTGGTTGGCCATGCTATATTGAGTAAGAAGGTTTATAAATTCCCCATTTTTTGTTTTACTACTGTTGGATTGTAGGCATTCTTGTTGGGTGATGAGTGTGCATTTTTTGTATGGCCATCCCACCCACATTTGGCGAAGATTCTGTCTTCTGGTATGAGTGGGACGACTATCTCAACCAGTGTGCAGCTGGTCTAATGAGACTTATCCTGCATAAAAGAGAGTCACTATCAGAAAAATTAGCTTGTGACATTGAACATAATATAACTATTTTATAGAACTATAAATCCCATCCTGATTTTTCAAAAATCAATCTCTCCCTTACGAATAAATTATATCACATGGAATCAGACATTATAGTCAAAAAATCCAAAAAACTCCATAGGGATAGAGATGATAAGAATGGAGGTAATTATCGCAATTGGAAGAATAAGGGCACAAATAGACCTCACCAGACTGCCACTAAAACTCCAACTACCAGTAACGAACAGGGGGATAAACGCCCCAATGTACACGGTATGTCCCATCAGAATCAGATGGGACAGAAGAGTAGGTTGTTCACTAATACTAAACATCATAACAACCGTCAGTTCAACAAACTTCACTATTCACACTCTAATCAGTATAACAGTAGTGCAAGTGCATCGATTACACCTACCATACCCACTACCAATCCACACGTGGAAAACAAGACTATACTTACCTCTAATCTAAACGTACAAAAAAGTACCCCTCTGAACACTACTTCTCAATCCTCTAAACCTTCCACCAATACTACTGCTACTACTCCGGTTCATACCAAAACTACACCGGACTTACCCACTATTAATAATCCAAATGCCGATACCACTAGCATTCTTGACCTCCCCACTGATCAGTTTCTGATAAAATTCTGCTCCCTAAGGGAGAAATACTTGCTCACTAAAAATAGGCTAGATGAGAGATTCCATACTACCTCGGCCACCCCCACTCCATGCTCTCCCCACCTTACCTCTAAAAATACTTCCACCCTTATTACCCTTATATTTGATGATATTAGCATCTATCCCTCACCTACCCCTAAAAATCATCTACCAGTTAGTCCTTCCACCATTATTATTGACAATACGAGTGCCAACTGTAATGCCACTGTTCCTTTTTTATGCAAGTTGAAACCTACAGAACCTCATCCCACAGTGAGAACCCCATCAACCTGCAACAGACCAATCACTCACTTTTTCAAACTTACTCCAGGAAAAAGAAAATTAGATTTAGAGGGAAAAGAGGAGGTAGCCAAAAAAGGAAAAATTACAACACTACCAAGCAACCACACTCAATTTCCCACGACTCAAACAAAAACCCACAAACCATAAAAATATTTAATCTCTCTAAACATAAATTAACCTTACGAAACTAGCCTCCTACAAAAAGGTCTGTCTTTCAGCCCAATGAACAATGCCAATCCTTTTGAACTGTTCATGGACATTCAACAGTACAGGAGGAAAATGACAATTAAACGTCATTTTGAAATAGAAAAAAATACGTAAAGGGAACATTAATGATGACTTTCCTAACCAAACGAATGAAAAAGAAAAAATACTTACACATGATGGAGGTTTGATTACCTCATTATACAAACATCAAGAGGTAAGGCCCAAATCGAATTTCTTTCCAACACACAACGAGGGCCATTTTATCCCTACCTTCTTTGATCTCATATCATCTGAATGTAAAAGATTGGCCAATGTCAATAACCCGCACACATTATCAGGTAACCTCACGAATAAAGAAAGAATAGCCCTTAAGTCCCTAAAAGGCAACAGAGACATAGTTATTCGACCAGCAGACAAGGGCGGAGGCGTTGTGATTCTAGATTTTCTAGATCATGAACAAGAAGCCAATAATATCCTCAGCGATACATCCTATTATAAGATAATAACTGATAATCCCTTCCCAGACTTATTGAAAAAACTCAATAACTTAATCGATACAGCTTTTTCAGAACAAATAATAAATGAAAAGGAAAAAAGATTTCTGATACCTAGAACCCCAAACACCCCATATTTTTATTTCTTACCTAAGATTCATAAAAATGCCCAAAAACCACCTGGCCGTCCGATTATATCTAACACTAAATGCGCAACCAGCAACCTATCACACTTCCTAGATTTATACTTACAACCTCGAGTCAAGCAACTTCCCAGCTATCTTCATGACTCACGACAACTAATTTGCGAACTACAACAGATAACCTGGCAACCCTCCTTTGCCCTGCTTACCCTAGACGTTACTGCCTTATATACTAATATCCAACACGATCTTGGTATAAACTGTGTCTACAAATCACTTACACGAGATCCAGAGCTGAAAAAACCCCAAATCAACTTTCTCATTAAAAATCTAGACCTCATCCTGAAAAATAACTACTTTATATATAACAACACCACATATCACCAGCAGACCGGGACCGCGATGGGTACGAAAGTGGCACCAGCTTTTGCTAATATCTTTATGGGCGCCTTTGAAGATATCTACATTCACAATAATCCCATATTCAGAGACAAAATCATATACTACAAAAGGTATATAGATGACCTGTTCCTCATTTGGAACGGCGATGAACAAACTGCCTCGGCTTTTTGCCACTCCCTGAATCAAACTCCTTGGGGCATCTCTTTTACTCTAAACTTTAATAGGACAACAATTGAGTTCCTAGATATACTGATTTCCACCAATAACAATGTAATTACAACAAAAACATATTTCAAACCGGTCGATACTAATAGCTACATCCACTATACAAGTTTTCACCATAAAAAATGGCTCAACAATATTCCCTATGGCCAATTCAAACGCATAAGACGTAACTGCACGGACAAGGCTGACTACACCACACAAGCAAAAATACTTAGTAAAAGATTCAGAGAAAAAAATTATCCAAAAAAACTGATATCTGACGCATGCAAAAAATGCGCACTCATTACCCAACAAGAATGCCTAAAATCCAACAGTAGTAAAACAAAAAATGGGGAATTTATAAACTTTGTTACTCAATATAGCATGGCTAACCACCAAATAAAAAATACTTTATCTAAATACTGGTATATTCTCCTTCAAGACCCATATTTAGCAAAACATCTCCCCAATAAACCATTAATTACGTATCAGAGGGCACCAACAATAAGAAGTTTAATTGCACCTAACAAACTAAAACAACATCAACATTCGAATGATGTAGTCCAGAACAAATCGTTACACAAAATAGGCAGCTATAAATGTCATCACAACCGCTGCCTTTGCTGCAATATCATATCTCATAAAACCAAATACTTCCAATCGAGATCAAATGGAACTACCTTTCAGATCAAATATCATCTTACCTGTCAATCTTCTTTTGCCATTTATTTAATAGAGTGCCATTGTGGTCTGCAATATGTTGGGTGTACAACACAACCTCTTCATTGCAGATTAAATCAACATCGGTATAACATCAAACGCCAGTACAGTAAACATAGCCTTTCAAGACATTGTTCGTTCACCCCAGACAAACAAAAGCATCCAATAAAAATCACGCCTTCATCCCATACAACCCATATAACCGTTTTGACCTACTGCAAAAAAGGGAAGTGTTTTGGATTTACCAACTGAATACTATAGCTCCCCTTGGTTTAAATGAAATATTTGAAACAGTAATATAATAGAGGATCTGATATTCATTTGTGTACTTCTATTTATATGTATGCATCTAGTTCTTTCTTTTTTATTTATTATACGTTTTTAGCACATTTACTATATGTATATCCATCAATCTGACGATTAACATAGCCAGAAAACCAGTTAATCTTTGGGGTCATGCATAAGAGATAGCGCTGGCCCAAATGAACTATGATATATATAACCAATTAGTAATTGCATCTACAAAATATTCTATGTATGACTACGAATAATAGCAACTCCTATCTCCAATATATGCCGAGTTCAAGCATTGGAGCGCTACTGCTCCAAATCCTGTTACCCGCGTAATATCGCGAGATCTTGTTCGGAACGCGCTGCTGAAGCGTGAACGCGGCTGCCGACATGCACCTTACTGTAAGTACCACTATCCCACCACTGTAATACTTTAATCAAATATCCCAAAGTGCATCCTAATAGGATATCAACCTTCGGAGCGATAGGTCTAAACCAACATAAAACAAAGGAAGACCCATGCTATTAATTTTCCTCATAAAAAGTTCTGTTTAACAATTTCTTTTTATCAGTATTCATGCTCTTATCTTATTTTATTTTACCTCTTGCATTATTCATCACCTTCCGCACTATGAGCACCATTGCTGTGGAATAACAATTACCTATGTTTACTAATGCTAATTAGGTGTCACTCACTTTAGTGCACACCTCCCCTTTATTCCCTCCTCCTGTTTTTTGGCGCCAGGAGCGCTCTTTTAAAAGCTGTTGTACATCACTTTTATGTATATTGTCCTGGCGAAGGGGGACTGAATCCCCTGAAACGTGTTGACATTACTGCAATACATGTCTACCTCTTCATCCAATACCCTGGTGTTAAGAAGTCCTTACACAGCGCCACTACATGTGATCTGATTTCTGCTACTTCCTATTCATGGGAACTGGGGGGCGCTGTTTCATGTTTGGGGGAATGGCCGGTGAGGTCTGGCTTTCTGGGGTGAAGACAGTGGCCACTCTAGCTGCTGTGAAGGTCACAGTTAAAGGGGCGGGCAGCTGTAGAGGACACTGTTAAAGGGGCGGGCAGCTGTAGAGGTCACTGTTAAAGGGGCGGGCAGCTGTAGAGGTCACTGTTAAAGGGGCGGGCAGCTGTAGAGGTCACTGTTAAAGGGGCGGGATGCTGTAGAGGTCACTGTTAAAGGGGCGGGATGCTGTAGAGGTCATTGTTAACAGGGTTGGCTGCTGTAGAGGTCACTGTTAAAGGGCGGGCTACTGTAGAGGTCACTGTTAAAGGGGTTGGCCGCTGTAGAGGTCACTGTTAAAGGGGCGGGCTGCTGTAGAGGTCACTGTTAAAGGGGCGGGCACTGTAGAGGTCACTCTCGATATCTTTTAACGACACACACACACAAACAGTAAATGAAATAAATTAAATATATCCCGGCGAAGCCAGGTCCTTCAGCTAGTATATATATATATATATATATACAGTACAGACCAAATGTTTGGACACACCTTCTCATTCAAAGAGTTTTCTGTATTTTCATGACTTTGAAAATTGTAGATTCACACTAAAGGCATCAAAACTATCTGAAAATATGTCTTATATTCTAGGTTCTTCAAAGTAGCCACCTTTTGCTTTGATTACTGCTTTGCACACTCTTGGCATTCTCTTGATGAGCTTCAAGAGGTAGTCACCTGAAATGGTTTTCACTTTACAGGTGTGCCCTGTCAGGTTTAATAAGTGGAATTTCTTGCCTTATAAATGGGGTTGGGACCATGAGTTGTGTTGGGCAGAAGTCAGGTGGATACACAGCTGACAGTCCTACTGAATAGACTGTTAGAATTTGTATTATGGCAAGAAAAAAGCAGCTAAGTAAAGAAAAACGAGTGGCCATCATTACTTTAAGAAATGAAGGTCAGTCAGTCCAAAAAATTGGGAAAACTTTGAAAGTGTCCCCAAGTGCAGTCGCAAAAACCATCAAGCACTACAAAGAAACTGGCTCACATGAGGACCGCCCCAGGAAAGGAAGACCAAGAGTCACCTCTGCTGCGGAGGATAAGTTCATCCGAGTCACCAGCCTTTAGAAATCGCAGGTTAACAGCAGCTCAGATTAGAGACCAGGTCAGTGCCACACAGAGTTCTAGCAGCAGACACATCTCTACAATAACTGTTAAGAGGAGACTGTGTGCAGCAGGCCTTCATGGTAAAATAGCTGCTAAGGACAGGCAACAAGCAGAAGAGACTTGTTTGGGCTAAAGAACACAAGGAATGGACATTAGACCAGTGTAAATCTGTGTTTTGGTCTGATGAGTCTAAATTTGAGATCAGACCTGAACCCAATCAAGATGGTTTGGGGTGAGCTAGACCGCAGAGTGAAGGCAAAAGGGCCAACAAGTGCTAAGCATGTCTGGGAACTCCTTCAAGACTGTTGGAATACCATTTCAGGTGACTACCTCTTGAAACTCATCAAGAGAATGCCAAGAGTGTGCAAAGCAGTAATCAAAGCAAAAGGTGGCTACTTTGAAGAACCTAGAATATAAGACATATTTTCAGTTGTTTCACATTTTTTTGTTAAGTATATAATTCCACATGTGTTAATTCATAGTTTTGATGCCTTCAGTGTGAATCTACAATTTTTATAGTCCTGAAAATACAGAAAACTCTTTGAATGAGAAGGTGTGTCCAAACTTTTGGTCTGTACTGTATGTATATATATATATATATATATATATATATATATATAATATGTCTCTCTATATAAATATACAGGGTGGGCCATTTATATGGATACACCTAAATAAAATGGGAATGTTTGGTGATATTAACTTCCTGTTAGTGGCACATTAGTATATGGAAGGGGGAAAACTTTTCAAGATGGGTGGTGAACATGGGGGCCATTTTGAAGTCGGCCATTTTGGATCCAACTTTAGTTTTTTTCAATGGGAAGAGGGCCATGTGACACATCAAACTTATTGAGAATTTCACAAGAAAAACAATGGTGTGCTTGGTTTTAATGTTACTTTATTCTTTCATGAGTTATTTACAAGACATTGACACGCCGCAGAGGTTAACACGTGAGGAGCCGATAGAAAAAGTGTTGATGTCTGGTGAACACAGTACCTGGGTCATTGCAGCAGATTTCAATGCAAAACCCCTTACGAGACCACCCATCTCCCATGCTACAGTTAGCAAACTGCCACGTTTCGTGAAACTGGTTCAGTGTTGGATTTGCCAAAATGTGGACGCATGAAAACTGTCACTAATAAAGAAACATCAGTGGCTGTCCTAGCTTCATTCAGCAAGAGCCCACAGCGTAGCACTCGCCGCATGTCACTGGAGAGTGGCATTAGTCGAACATCCCTTTGGCGGATATTAGCTACTCATAAATGGCACCCTTACAAACTCCAGCTGCTGCAGCATCTCAACCAGGATGACCCAGATCAACTCCTTGAATTTGCAGAATGGGCAAAACAAAAATTGGAACAGGATCCTCAGTTTACACGAACATTTTGTTCAGTGATGAGGCAAACATTTATGTGAATGGTTAAGTTAACAAACAAAACCACCGCTATTGGTCTGACACTAACCCACATTGGATAGATCCCTCCAAGACTGTTGGAACACAAAAATTCATGGTATTGTTGTGGTATATGGGGTACAAAGATAATGGGGCCATTCTTCACCAGTGGAAACCTCAAGGCCACTGGATGTGAAATTGGTACATGATGATGTGTTTCCCTCTTTATGCACTGAAGCTGGCACATTCTCTTAGTTTTTCCAGCAAGATGGTGCACCACCACATTATGGGTGTCAGGTCCGAGCATTTCTAGATGAACAGTTTCCTGGAAAGTGGATTGGTCGTCATGGGCGAGTTGAATGGCCCCAAGGTCTCCTGATCTGACCCCCTTAGACTTTTATCTTTGGGGTCATCTGAAGGCAATTGTCTATTCTGTGAAGATACGAGATGTGCAGCACCTGAAACTACGGATACTGGAAGCCTGTGCTAGCATTTCTTCCGCGTGAGAAGAGTGGGGGGGAAGAGGGTTGCATTGACAATCCAACACAATGGGCAGCACTTTGAACACATTTTATAAGTGGTCAGAAACTTGTAAAAAACTCATGAAAGAATAAAGAGAGAGAGAGAGAGAAACAAATTTATTTTTATTTTATTATCTATATCAGCATGAATGTACATTGTTACACAAAACACTATATACTGTAGAAAAAAGGTATATGATTTTATAGAGTGCACAGTAATTTAATTACAAATATTTCAGGTCTTATAATGTAATTTAGGGGAAAATATAATATGACTTACAGAAACGTTGCTGGCAGCACGCTTGTGACCATATGAATCCGAACTGTTGTCTCCTTATATGTTTGTATAAGGAGATAACAGGTGGGTGTTGGGTAAACGAAGCAAGAGCAACTGTCATAACCAGATAAGGTTGCTTGGAGACAGCTGCCATAGCCCCATAGTAAGCGCTTAGAATTATCTTGATTTAATCATTTGATAATCATCCCTGCGAGGTGGCCGGGGCCGGGAGTGAATGAGCGTGCACGAGTGTCTGTGCGCGCTCGCTCATGTGAAACCCGGCTGGAGACTCAGTGGTAAGAGCGCTTTGCGTGGCCACCGCTATAATGTGTAGTAACATCAATTTTGGGGGTATAAATATGAGAATATAAGGAGTTACATCCATTTTTGATAATATAAGTATATTGAAGATATGTTTAATGGGGCACAAGGAATTGATATAAAGTGCATTATGGAGGTGAGACAACCCCTTTAAGTTATTGTACCGGAATACCCCTTTAAATATCAGAAATAAGGGTCAGGCTATGACATTTCTTAATTCTCTTAGGATATGGGGATGTATGCTATCTGGTCCTGGCGATTTGTCTATTTTAATCTTTTTAAGACGCCACTGTACTTCTTCCTGGGTCAGACAGGGCACTTTTAATGGGGAATTTTCTTTTACATTCTGCATTTCATCTGACAGTTTATTTTCCTCAGTGAATATAGTGGAAAAAAAATATTTAATAGCTTTGCTTTCTCCGCATCACTCTCTGCACTTCCCCCCTCATTACTCTGTAAAGGGCTGACGCCTTCAGATTTATACTTTTTACCATTTATATAATTGAAGAACATTTTAGGATTAGTTTTACTCTCTTTGGCAATTAATTTCTCGGTCTCTAGTTTGGCTGCTTTTATTTGTCTTTTACATATTCTATTTTTTTCCCTATAGTTGTTCAATGCGTCCTCGCTCCCCTCCTGTTTTATTGATTTAAATGCTTTCTTTTTGTAATTTATTGCTTTCTTTACAGTTCTATTTATCCAAATAGTTTTTTCTTCTTTCTTAACCTTTTATTCCCATAAGGTGTGTACCTCTCATTTAGCTTTTTTGAAGTTTGGTATTTTTTTTCCTCCCTGAAGAAACACTCTTTTGAATGACAATTGGAAGTATGAGGAATGTGGAAGCATGATCCATGTTTGCCATGATTTAATCATAGCCATCTGCTGTCAACTAGCAGATGGGGTAAACACCGCAGGGGTCCTGCCTTTAATGCAGGTAACATGTGTACAATTCACCTAGCAAGTGCAGAGTCAAAGTCCTCCGCCAGGAAGAGCCCCTCAGCAGGGGGTTGTCAGCTGGTTAGCCAGATCACTGAGTTTCTAGACCGCCTGGAATTAATAAGGAATTATGAATTGCTCATACATCTCTGACATAAACCAGTTAGATATTTGCGACACACAGACCATGGCACATTTCACTGTGGTGTTAGGGTCGCAATCACATGTCAGGAAGCAGAGATACAGCCAGGAAACTCCAGCCAGGAAACTGATAAATGTGTAATGTTTGGTCTCCACCTGTAGCTGAAACCCAGGCAGATCCGTTGATACCAGAACCATTTCCCTGTGACCTTCCGATCTGGAGCTATGAGCCATGATGGTTTTTGTGGGTCTTTTGGCTACCAGAACGGGTAAGGGACGGCGGACTCCTCCTGGAAGGCTGGCTACAAGCAGGGTCGGACTGGAGTACCTAGGGCCCACCAGAGGAAATAATTCTTGGGGCCCACCATGAAGAAATATCTGTGTTTGTTATCCCTGTACAGTGACATCACTGTGTTTATTATCCCTGTACAGTGACATCGCTGTGTTTATTATCCCTGTACAGTGACATCGCTGTGTTTATTATCTCTGTACTGTGACATCACTGTGTTTATTATACCTGTACTGTGACATCACTTTATTATCCCTGTACAGTGACATCACTGTGTTTATTATCCCTGTATGGTGCCATCACTGTGTTTATTATCCCTGTACGGTGACATCACTGTATTTATTATCCCTGTACGGTGACATCGCTGTGTTTATTATGTCTGTACAGTGACATCGCTGTGTTTGTTATCCCTGTACAGTGACATCGCTGTGTGTATTATCCCAGTGCAGGAAGAGGTAAGTGGTCTGTGTTTGTATTCTATTTTTCAGGGTCGTGAATGCAGAGGACTACGTCGGATTCGGTGGACTACGTAGGACCAGCTTTTTTTTTTTTTTTTTAATAAAATGGTCAAACAGGGGTCTGGGGGAGTGTTTATTTCAATAAAATGTTTTATACTTGTGTGTGTGTATTTTTTTTTTACAATACTACAGTTTTAGTAATCATGGCTATCTACAGACGGCCCTGATTACTAATACTGGGCTTAGTGCTTGCCGGTATGACTCTCAGAGACTCTCCTCAGCCCCAAACAAAAACGGGCAGATAATACCCCAAGGATTGTGGGCACCTTTGATCACGCACATCAGGCCGTACGCTCCATATTGCAAACCTTTTGGGGTATTTTAAAGTCCGATCCGGACGTAGGTGACCTCTTGAGTGACCATCCGACGATCACATATCGACGTGGTCGCAATTTTGAAAGACAGATTAGTGCACAGTTTATTTCAGACTCCCCAATCGACTACGTGGCTATGGAACAAAACTACCGGTACATTTAGATGCGGTTCGTGTGTCGCCTGTAATTTCATCAAACAAGGAAAACAATTTATTTGCAATCAAACTGGGAGATCATTTGTGATACGCTCCTTTGTGAATTGCAAATCTTCTGGATTGGTCTACCTTATAACATGCAGTTGCGGCACACAGTATGTCGGAAAAACGATACGTGAATTCCGACGCCGGATAGGTGAACATCTTGGTGATATCCGCAACGATAGGGAGACATCGGTTGCACGTCATGTTAAAGAGCATCATGACTCCAATCCAAAAGTGCTTTCCTTCCAGGGTATTGAACTCATACGCAGGTCTCCACAGGGAGGAGATTTGGATAATCTCCTTCTTCGGAAGGAGGCACAATGGATATTCAGACTAAGAACGGTTAAACCGGGAGGCCTAAATGATCAAATCTCCTACTCATGCTTCATTGATTGACCTATGACTTAGTGTTTACCCCCTCTTTCAGACAGTTTTTTGTGCATAGTCTTTTAGGCTTTTATTTTGGCATCAAATGTTGCACAAACTAATATATATGGGGCAGCTTTATAATTGTGGATGTATTTTTGACTATGCGGGTATTTTTAATTCTTTACCTTAACATAGAGTCACACCACTATGTGTGTCCCCCATTACTATATGATAGTGGGGAGTGTATATTATCCCCCATTACTGTATTGGTAGTGGGGGGTATATTTCAAGAATTGCTTCCACACAGGAATCTTTGTCTCTCTCTGATCTATTCAATACCAGTATATCTCGCTACATATTGCATATGTTTTTGTTCCCCTATATTGCTATAGATTTTCGTCTTGAATATAAATATCCACACCTCTGTCTTGTATGTGATAATATTAGATCGGCACTTTGTATATCTGAATACCCGGGGACATGGGGTAGTGTCATACAATCTGTGGACACACCCATTAAGCCCCGAGTCACTGCATTGGTGGCCGGTATCCCAGGAGGTGGAGCTTGTTCTTCTTAAGACCCGGGGGCAGCCGCGCGCGCTCACGGCCATACCAGAGCCGGAGCGCTGTGTGAACAGACACTCACCAGCGCATGCTGCTTACCGAGCTATCTGTACTTTTCAAAACTCACACCAGTGAGTCTTTGTCTTATGCTGTACTTCTATTTCAGTGTACCCTGCACCATCAGCGGGGTTCATTCTTTCTCTGTCTTGTCTCTGCCCGTGACTCTTGATGAAACAGTTGATCTGTGGAAACGCGTCGAGTTTTAAGGGGCTTATTCTCTTAGGAGAGACAGATTATACCTTGTTGCCATTTAAAAAAAAAAATGGCGTGGGGTCCCCCCCTTTTTTCCTTCGCCAGCCAGATACAACCAGCAGCGGCAGCCTGGCACTACCAGGGTGGGAAGGGACACGGTTATTGGCCCTTCCCAGCCTAATGGTACCAGCCTGCAGCCGCCCCAGAGCCAGACCCTCAATTTAGAAGGTCCGGTCCTGCGGGTACCCGGCACCCCTGGTGGCGGTGGGTGCCGAGGTAATAGATGTTGGGGTTAGTGCTGGCCTGCCATACCGGCAAGCACTAAGCCCAGTATTAGTAATCAGGGCCGTCTGTAGATAGCCATGATTACTAAAACTGTAGTATTGTAAAAAAAAAAAAAAAATAAAAATACACACACACAAGTATAAAACATTTTATTGAAATAAACACCCCCCCAGACCCCTGTTTGACCATTTTATTAAAAAAAAAAAAAAAAGCTGGTCAGACGTAGTCCTCTGCATTCACGACCCTGAAAAATAGAAAACAAACACAGACCACTTACCTCTTCCTGCACTGGGATAATACACACAGCGATGTCACTGTACAGGGATAATAAGCACAGTGATGTCACAGTACAGGGATCGGCGTCTCGTGCCCCCATCAGACCTCAGGTCGGCGTCTTGTGCCCCCATCAGACCTCAGGTCAGGGTCAGGTCATAGGGCGCGCCGGAAGGGAAGACAGTGGAGCGCGGAACCTGATGGCAGCGCGGCAGGACAGGTAAGTATGCTTTCTTTAAGTGGCTGGGTGGGCTGATCTGTACAGGAGCCAGGCCATTAAGGGGGCTTTAGATTGTCGGCAGCTAGCGCCAGGGCAACGGCAACATAGGTTCCTGGCTTGGGGCCTACCGGAGGATCCTCCGGTCCTCTGGTGGGCCAGTCCGACACTGGCTACAAGTGAAAAGGCCACTTCAGGACAGAGGTCTTTGTCTTACTCTGAATGGGGGTCACCGCTAGTATGTGTTTGGAGGGACCGTGAACCAAATGCTGACATCATTGCCCTCATGTGACTACAGCCAGGACTTACAGTAACCCAGAACTCACAATCCAATGGACTAATTGCCCATCTGGTAACTGAATATTACCCTATTCAATTTTGTTGTATCATACCACCTGCATTTGCATATCTGGCCACCGTATCCATTTTCTGTGTATATAGTTATATATACCAGAAAAGTAAAAAGGAAATGAAGCGGCACTCGTTATAATTGTCGTCTTTATTTCAGGGCAGATAAAAACACTTACATGTTAGTGCAGGGAGGCGGACAGTACCTCTTAAAGAGGCGGGCGTCAGGCGACTGCTGTTTCGCGCTAGATTGCGCTGCTTCAGGCCAATTGCGTGATGACACACGCACGTTCCACCCTTTAAACTCTGTCTCCTGCTTGGCGCATGCGCACCAGCAGAGCTATTACAATGTGCATATAACTATATAAAACATACAAATATTCTCATAAAAATATACTCAAGTCATTCTTGTCATTGAGCCCTAAGGCTTCCGAGTGTATTCCTTCCTCAGCAGATTTAGGTGCCTATCGCCCCCTTGCAGTTGCACTGGAACTGTTTCTAATCCTACAAACCTCAATACTCTGGGGTTACCTGCATGCGAAGATCTGACATGGTCTATCAGGCGCGGGCACCCCTTACCAGTGGTAATGGAACTAAAATGCGCTCTAAACCTTTCATATAGATTCCTAATAGTTTTTCCAATATAGAACCTACCGCATGTACAGTATATATCATATAGACAACATATTTGCTCTTACAAGTGATTAATTCTCTCACTCTGTGTTCCACTCCTCCTGCCCTCAATAGGGTTTTTTGCCCATTATACATACAAAAGGCACAATTGCCACATTTGTGGTTTCCAACAGGTGTGAATTCTTTAACCACGTACCAGTGTCCTCATGTCTCAACCTACTCCTAACCAGTCTATTTCTCAATGTTTGTGTTTTTCTGAATGCAATCAATGGGGTGCTATCAATCACATCTTTAAGATTAATATCCCCCATTAATATACCCCAATTCTCTCCTATCACTTTTCTTATTTTTTCTGCCATAGGGCTAGACTTGAAGGAGAAGGGGGCACTTAACAGCTCGTTTTTTTTACCATAAAGTAAATCTTTCCTTTTTATCTTAGATGCCCTATCTAGGGCTGCGTTCAACATGTCTAAAGGGTATCCCCTTGCTAACAATCTCCTTTTAAGGTCCTCAGCCTGTTCCTGAAAACTTGTTTCTGTAGTGTTTATCATCCTGAGTCTGATGAACTGTCCATAAGGGACAGCCTTCTTTACACTCTTAGGATGGAAGCTGGAGTTGTGCAATAAGGAGTTAGTCGCGGTAGGCTTACGATAGCCTTTAATCCGCAACGCCCCATCCAACAACTCCAGCGACACATCCAAGAATTCCAACTTAGAACCTCCAAACACGTGTGACTTGCATATTCATATTATTAGACATATTCAAATATCTCACAAACTGGCAGAATTGTTCTTCATTGCCCGACCATACAATAAACACATCATCGATGTATCTGAGATATAACTGTATCAATGGTAGAAAAGGGTTTTGGACAGTATATATGTATTTATCTTCCAACCTCGCCAGATATACATTGGCAAAAGTACATGATACTGGCGTCCCCATGGCAATCCCACAACGTTGTCGGTACCAGTTTTTTTCCAAACATGAATGTATTGTTTTTCAAAATGACTCCTGGTGCCTCTCTAATAAAGTCAATAAAATTCCCAGTTTTCTCAGTTCCTTCCAGTACTTCACATATCGCTTCTATGCCTGTCTCTTGTGGGATACGAGTATAGAGACTCTCCACATCCAGGGACACCAGCTGAAAATCATCCCTCCACTGGAAAGACTCCAATGAGAGGAGGAAGTCACTGGTGTCCCTGACGTAGGATTAGAAACAGTTCCAGTGCAATAGGCACCTAAATCTGCTGAGGAAGGAATCCAGATGGATAATACGCTCAGAAGCCTTGGGGCCCTTAGGGCTCAATGACAAGAATGACTTGAGTATATTTTTATGAGAATATTTGTATGTTTTATATAGTTATATGTACATTGTAATAGCTCTGCTGCTGCTGGTGCGCATGCGCCAAGCAGGAGAAAGAGTTTAAAAGGAGGGACGTGTGTGCGTTGGCCTGAGGAAGCGCAATCTAGCACGAAATGGCCATCGCCTGACGCCCGCCTCGTTGAGAGATACTGTCCACCCCCCTGCACTAACATGTAAGTGTTTTTATCTGCCCTGAAATAAAGACGACAAAGATGGTGAGTGCCGCTTCATTTCCTTTTTACTGTTCTGGAAAATTTTTGCTTGGACTTTGTGATTAAGCAGAGCACCACCGTTGTGTAGTGCCATCCCGCTCTTTACTTTTTTTATACATCCTTATTTGGCATTGAACTGTTTGTTTTTTTTTGGGATAGAGCACACATAATTATCCCTGAAGATGGATATTGGGACAAGTGAGACGCCAGATGATGTAAGACCGGGAGTTGCCGGAGGCATAGAGGGGCCGGACGTGTACTTTACAATGTACAAGATTGTCTGCATACACTAAGTACAAAGGCATTAGAACAAAGAATATCATTTTTAGCAGACAGAGAAGTACGGTTGTTCTGGACTGTGAGTTCATTAAAGTCATATAGAGCGAGCAATCGGGTCCCTAAAAGACTGAGAGTGTATAAAGAGATACTACAGTTCCAAGAAGATAGCGCCTTTGTAACTGAATGGCAAGAGATGCATGCGGAATTTTCTCTGCGTATGCCAGGGGCGTTGCTAGGCTAAAACATTCGGGGCCTGGGCCCCTGATGTTTTCTCCCAGGACCCGAATGTCCTGCCTGTTAAACAGACACAATTATATTGCCGTCCTCAGGACGGCAGTACAATTGAATTGGTAGCGGCTAAAGTCCATGCGCAGTAAGGACCTTGTGACGTCACAATACCTCGTGACATTCCTCGGTCACGTGGGTCGGAAGCCGGCGTGCTCTGCTTGCATAGGCACTGGCCTACTGTTTACAGATTAATAAGGTCGCGCACGACTGCTCAGCAGCCTCTGTAGGACTGAGAAGGGAGAGAGTCAGTGCTGGAGAGAGGTGACTGTGTGACTGTGGAGGGGCTGAGGATTGTCTGCAGGGCGCTGTGTGACATTGTATAGGGGGGAGCGCTGTGGTGTGACATCGTATGGAGGAGGTGGGGGGGGGTCGCTGTGTGACAATTTGTACGGAGGAGGGTGGTCGCTGTGTGACATTGTATGGAGGGGAGGGGTGTCGCTCTGTTAGATTGTATGGGGGGGGTGCTGTGTGACATTGTACGGAGGAGGGGGGCCGCTGTGTGAGATTGTATGGAGGAGGAGGGGGGGGGGAGTCGCTATGTGACATTGTATGGAGGAGGGGGGGGCCGGCAGTGTGTGAGATTGTATGGAGGGAAGGGGGGGGGGGGTCGCTGTGTGACACTGTATGGAGGAGGAGGGGGGCCGCTGTGTGACATTGTATGGAGGAGGAGGGGGGGGGGGGGAGTCGCTATGTGACATTGTATGGAGGAGGGGGGGCCGGTGTGTGAGATTGTAATGGAGGGAAGGGGGGGGGGGTCGCTGTGTGACATTGTATGGAGGAGGGGGGGTCGCTGTGTGACATTGTATGGAGAGGGGGGGGTCGCTGTGTGACATTGTATGGAGGGAAGGGGGGGTGCTGTTTGACATTGTATGGAGGAGGGGGGGGATGCTGATGTGACATTGTATGGAGGGGGGGGGTCGCTGTGTGAGATTGTATGGGGGGGGTCGATGTGTGACATTGTATGGAGGAGGGGGGGCTGCTGTGTGCCATTGTATGGAGGAGGGGGTCGGGCTGCTATGTGACATTGTTATGGAGGAAGGGGGGGGGGGTCGCTGAGTGACATTGTATGGAGGAAGGGGGGGGGGGTCGCTGTGTGACATTGTATGGAGGGGGGGGGTCGCTTTGTGACATTGTATGTTCTATAACGGAATTCCTCCCCTGTCTGAACTAGGATTGGGTGATATAAAAAATATTCCCACAATAACGATATTAAGAAATGTATTGCAATAACGATATATATTGCGATAAATACCCATTTAAAAAATAAAACACTTAGGGCCACAAAGAAACATTGTATTGTATGGGGGCAGCCACAAGGGGACGTTATACTGTATGGGGGCAGCCACAAGGAGAATTATACTGTATGGGGGCAGCCACAAGGAGACATTATACTGTATGGGGGCAGCCACAAGGAGACGTTATACTGTATGGGGGCAGCCACAAGGAGACGTTATACTGTATGAGGGAAGCCACAAGGAGACGTTATACTGTATGAGGGCAGAAACAAGGAGACGTTATACTGTATGGGGTGTGGCGATTAGCTCAAACGGCAACTTCAGTTATAGTTGAAAACAATAATCATTTATTGTGTCCACAGAGGATTTAAAAAAAACTTGCTTGCTCCAGCATATAACATCCACAAAATACAGTCTATGGGTATTAGGTTGACTCACGTTCCTCTGTAGTCCTGGTTTCCACCACCAGCTTGAGGGGGAAAAGGCTTTACACAGCAGGCTTCTCTGCTGCAGCTCTGCACACAGCTCTACTCCCTGTCTGTCTCTCTTCAGACTAGGAACCACACACACCCAGCTTTCCTGAGCTTCCTAGATTATTTATACCAGCCAAAACCTGGCCTGGATACGTGGGAGTAGTCCTCCCACCCAGCTCTTTGACTACTCCAATGAAATCTGGCCCAGATCAGCTGCAGCCAGCAGCTAAGCTAGTACTAACAAGTGTCAGTAACCTAGGGTTACTGACAAAACATTACCAGTTCATTTCACCGAGGCCAGGCACCTCGGTGAAACGTATCTATTATTGTGCCTTGTGCCTTCTCACAGGGGGCAGCTACAAGGAGACGCTATACTGTATAAAGGCAGAGACAAGGAGACGCTATACTGTATGGGGGCAGAGACAAGGAGACGCTATACTGTATGGGGCAGCTACAAGG
>ONZH01002551.1:0-36800 GCA_900303285.1 Rhinella marina
TGCAATCAGGTAGTTTGGTTGGATTGCAGCAGATAATGCTTCCATTCAGTTAAGCACCACCCTCTCTTCCACAAAATCCAGTCTCAGTAGCCAAGAGTCTGGTCAACCACATCCTCACCCTGATCCCCCTTCCTCCCACCATGCAGAGTCTGGGCAAATAAGTGATCCCACACTCGGATATTCCGAGGAGCTTTTTTCATTGCTGTGCTTTGATTTGGGCCTCTCGCCAAGCCCGCTTGAGGAGGGACAGGAGCAAACTCATGAGCATCCACAGTCTAAAGAAGACGATTGTGGGGAATGGCAAATAGTGTCTGGCAAGGTGCATGATGATGACGATGATGAGACACAGTTGCCAATAAGTCAAGGGCAATTAGTGCCTCAAGAGGTTGATGATGAGGATGAGACGCAGTTAAGTCAGGTTCTTGTTAGGTCACCATGTGAGGAGGAGGACCAGAGTGAGGAAGTGAAAGAGGAGGTGGTGGATGATGGGAAGTTGGCAAGCTGAGCGAGGACAGCAGTACAGAGGGGGAGGGATCCGCAGCACCACAACAGGCTGGAAGAGACAGTGCAGTGGCAAAAGGGAGAAGGAAGGCCACGCCAACCAGGCCAGCAACTGTTCCACGGAGCAGCCCTTTGCGGCAATCTCCCTTGCCAAGGGGTAGGTGTTCCGCAGTCTGGCGCTTTTTCTAGGAAAGTGCTGACGATAAACGAATTGTAATTTGCAACCTGTGCCGTACCAAAATGAGCAGGGGCGTGAGCACCAGCAACCTGACCAATACCAGCATGATCCGCCACATGTCAGCAAAGCACCCTAAAAGGTGTGCCGAACGCCTGGGTCCACGATCGGTGTCTGTGGGTCACACCACTGCCTCCTCTTCCCCTCTGTTACGTGCTGTCCAAGACGCAGGCCCAGATACCTCCCGCCCTGCACCATCAGCAAGCACGTCCACTTCAGTGTCCCAGTGCAGCGTTCAAATGTCCTTACCGCAGGCATTTGATCGCAAGTGCAAATACCCAGCCACCCACCCACAGGCCATAGCACTAAACGCGCAACTTTCCAAATTGCTGGTGCTGGAAATGTTGCCGTTTAAGTTGGTGGACACCAAGGCTTTTCACAGCCTGATGGCGGCAGCTGTCCCTCGTTACGCAGTCCCCGGCAGGACCACTTAACGACTGACACATGGACAAGTGCTTCTGGCCAGGGACGCTACATTTCCCTGACGGCACACTGGGTGAACATTGTGGAGGCTGGGAACAAGTCGTACCCTGGGATGGCACAGGTTCTACCGATGCCAAGGATTGCGGGCCCTACTTCCATCCGGATTTCCACTACCAGCTAGAGTAGCGGCTGCAACCCCTCCTTCTCTTCCTCCACCTCCTCCTCCACTTCCACTGCAGAATTTGCATCTTGCAGCACCAGTCAGACATCACTCAGTAGTTGGAAGTAGTGTAGCACAGCAGTCAGGAAGCGGCAACAGGCTGTGCTGAAGCTTATTTGCTTAGGTGACAAACAGCACACCACCGCAGAGCTATGGCAGGGGATAAGGGACCATTCTGAGCTGTGGCTTTCGCCAGTCAACCAAGGCATGGTTGTGTCTGATAACGGCCACAACTTGGTAGTGGCTTTGGAGCTGGGCAACCTCACACACATACCATGCTTGGCCGATGTCTTCAAATTAGTAGTTCAGCAGTTACTCAAAAGCTACCCCAATTTGCCTCAGCTACTGGTGAAGGTGCGCCGCCTGTGTGCCCATTTCTGAAAGTCACCTACAGCTTCAGTCAGTCTGGCAACGCTACAGAAGCGCTTGCACTTGCCAGCGCACCGACTGCTGTGCGACCTGAGCATGCGCTGGAACTCCACCTTCCACATGTTGGGCAGGCTTTGTGAGCAGCAGACAGCAGTAGTGTAATACCAGCTGCACCACGGTCAGCGCCTTTCCAGTCAGCTTCTGCTCTTCACAAGCGACGAGTGGGCAATGATGTCTGACCTCTGTGAGGTATTACACAACTTTGATGAATCTACACAGATGGTGAGCGGCGATAATGCAATTAACAGCGTAACCATCCCACTTCTGTGTCTACTAAAAAGCTCACTGCTCACAATAAAGGCAGACACTTTGCATGTGGAAGAGGTGTAAATGGGGGAAGACCCTACACAGGGTGATAGCCAGACCACCCTTGGTTCGTCTTCTCAGCGCGAATTGGAGGAGGACGACGAAGAGGAGGAGCAGGAGACGGTTGCCACCGCTATATAGGGTAGTACCCATAGCAGGTTTACCCCATCTCTTTGGCATGAATGGGGCGAAGAGGAGGAAGAGGACGAGGAGATTGAGAGTCATCCTCCTGGTGAGGAGAGCGAAGCCTTGTCTGTTGGGACTCTGGCACACATGGCTGACTTCATGCTATGCTGCCTTTCCCGTGACCCTAGCGTTATTTGCATTTTAGCCAACACCAACTACTGGTTGTTCACCCTTCTCGACCCCCACTACAAAGAGGACTTCTCATCTCTTATTCCTATGGTGGAGAGGAATAGCAAAATGATGCAATACCAGAAGGCCCTTGTTGAAAAATTGCTCCAAAAATTTCCAGCTGACAACGCTGGTGGCAGAGTATGTAGTTCCTTGGCCACCCGAGGAGGGGAGACGAGGGGAACACACAGCAGTTCCAACAAAGACAGGGCAATGCTCTCCAAGGCCTGGGACAGTTTTATGACACCCCGCCAGCACCCTCACCCTGATGAGCGGCCTAGTGTCACACGGAGGGAAAAGTTTTGGAGGATGGTGAAGGAGTACCGAGCTGACAGTGTTAACGTCCTCAGCGATCCCTCTGTGCCTTGTAATTATTGGGTGTCTAAGCTGGACACGTGGCACGAACTGTCACTCTACACCTTGGAGGTGCTGGCCTGCCCTGCTGCCAGCGTTTTGTCTGAGAGGGTATTTAGTGCCGCTGAGGGCATAATGACTGATAAGCGTATCTGCCTGTCAACTGAAAATGCTGACAGGTTGACGCTTATCAAAATGAACAAGGGCTGGATTGCCCCTGACTTCGCTACTCCACCAGAGGAAAGCAGCTTAACATGAAGGAACTTTAAATGTGGCTTTTAGGGTGTATTGAATACACTGTATTCCCATGTACCACATAATGGAGAGGACTCAAAGAAGAGTCCAGTGAGTGCATTTTACTGCTGGTTTGTGGGAGCACAACATTAGAATGGAAGCGAGTATGAAGGTAAAAATTACATATTCGGATTCAGCATTGCTTACACTATACACCGCTTACTCTAGTTCAGGGGGTGTTTTGGTGATGACAGTTTCCCTTTAATTATTCTCCGTGCCCTAATTATTCTCTATGCTATACCAGCCAATTGCAGCATTTACAGGAGATGCCAAACAGCCCCCCTCCCCTGTAATCATGAATGTGATTGGTGCTGGCCTGTACAGCACATATCACCCCCTTATCTGAGCCTACCTGCAGACTCCTCACTGGCTTTTACATTGAGGAAGCTGCAATTAGCCGGCAAATATTGTGCGGCCAATCGCAGTGATCAGGGCTACAGGGGAGTGGTACATTCCTGCTGAGCCTTTAGCTAAGATGGCCTGTTGTCAGGGAAAGTAGTCATCTTAACCTGGTCACTGTGTCATTAGACACTGGGTGACCGTTTTCCATTACGCCATTCATATATGACGCGAGTCAGGAACTCACATCCTGTTTCATAAATCACTTCTACTTACTTTCTTATTATACTTAAAGGATGTGTCTTTTTCATTTTAAGTGTTCTATACAATTTTGGAATTTATTCCACTATTACAATTTTTGAGATGTAGGAGTATAAAAGAAACCCCTACATTTAGGAAAAGTATTTGCTAAGAAGACAGTATTGCATTAGTGGATTAGGGGTTCCTTTTAAGCTGATATAGTGGATTTTTTAAATTGCATTTATATTTGCATTTTAAAAACTTTAGTCTGAGAAGTTATAGCTAATAGGAAAGGCTATCTCTGGTGATGTTAACTCATCTGAGTGTAGGAAAAAAAAATTTAAATCGTTATTTCTTGTAACTTCATCATCATATTTTCTTTCGTTAGTGTAATGATGTAGTGTCTGTGTATATTTCCTTCTGTTTAGCTAAATGTGAAAGTTTTACATGTGAAGCCAACTTGCTGCTGCATTATTTTACATCTCATAGTTTGAACACATTGTATTACAGGATTATCTTGGTAAAACTACATATATCAAGATGCATTGTTAAAGGGGTTGTCTCACTTCAGCAAATGTAATTTCTCATGTAGACAAAGTTGATACAAGCCACTTACTAATATATTGTGATTGTCCATATTGCTTTCTTTGCTGGCTTCATTCATTTTTCCATCACATTATACACTGCTCGTATCTAAGGGTTACGATTACCTTGCAGTCAAGCAGCAGTGGCCATGCTTCACACTGCACACTGTAGGAAAAAAACGCCGCCCTATCTGGTGGCCAGGATCATGGGAGCGCACATAGGCACACATGAGCAGCAGCTCCCATGTCAGTCACCTTGTATATGCAGTGCACTGGAAATGAGCAGTGTATAATGTGATGGATAAAGGAATCAAGCCAGCAAAGGAGGCAATATGGACAATCACATTACATTATTAAGTGGCTTATATTACCTTTGTCTACATTTGCTGAAGTGAGAAAACTAACTTTTAACTTTTTATGGCTCCTGCTTTGAGCCTCACCACTACTTCCATGTGTGAACTGCCATTAAAAGCTCAGAAGCCTAAAGGCTACTGCTTGACAGTGTGGGGTCATGGCTAAATCATATGCGAGTTGGCTCAAAGACAATACTTGACATTCAGGATTATATGTGTGAAATTCATATTGGTGTTCCTCACTGTCTTTTTCCTTAAAACTACTAACTTTCCAGTGCTTAAATTAATATGCCCCATATGCAGGATTAGATCATCATTCCTCTTTACAGCTACCCAGGGGTAAGGTTTAATCCTCCAGTCTTGCTGCCTTGCAGTCGGAGATTCACAGTTTTCCAAGCAAAATAATGAACATTTCTCCCAAGGAGCTCATAGATAGTGTAATATTTTATGGGCATTTGGGAGAAATTATTCTCCCTCTAACAATTCCTTAGGTTTTCACTTGATGATAACCAAATTAGATGCCAAGGCCTACTGGGCCCATAAACACATTTCTACATTGTCCAAGGTTCTCCAATGTGCTAAATAAAATTTTCTAAATACATTTTTTTTTGTTTTAACAATCTTTCTTTTCCACTCAACTTTATGGACAAGAAATGTTTTATGGCAAAGGAAGTTGAAATGTAAAGTAAAATGTAGTTAAATTACTGCTGAGGGATGCATCATAAATACACTTTGCCATATTTTATTCAAGGCAGATTCTTTTAAGAATGTCACAGTTGGATGACACCAGCCTAGAAACTTGTGTTTGAATCTTCTCCTGAAATAGTACTTTTGCTTCTCAAATATTTCTTACATTTATAGCTATACGTTAAAATCACTATTGTCATTACTGATTTTCTAGCTTTCTGGCCACATAACATGATTTTAGATATTAATACATGCTTTTCCTTTTGGTGCTGAAAGGAAGTTTGCATCATCATGTCTAGACATGGAATCTACTATGGTAGAAGATGGGCAGAAGAAGTTGTCTGGGGTACAATTATTGATGACCTATTAGAATTATTATTATTATTATTATCAGAATAGGTCTTCAATGTCAGATCGGTGAGGAACAACATCTGGCACCCCTGCCCATTTAGCAGTTTTAATTGAATTTAATTTCCCCATCGATGCCCATGTAAACGTCCATGTAAACTTCTGCACAAATTGTGATATGTAATTTAGAATTCAAGGAAATCCAAATGTCTCCTGCATGTCCATATACAGTATTTTTTCGCCCTATAAGACGCGTTTTCTTCCCCAAAAGTGGGGGGAAAATGGCTCTGCATCTTATGGGGCGAATGCTAATGAGCGCTTCCATTATGGAAGCGCTCATTAGCACCGGAGGACCAGGAAGCGATGAAGGAGCTGTACTTACTGCTTCCTGGTCCTCCGCTCGGCTGTCGGCTGTGCAGGGCTGCGCACAGCGTGAGAGCGCTCTGTGACCTCACGCTGTGCGCGTCAGATCACATCACAGCCGAGGTGGAGGAAGCAGAGCGTGGGCGGAGTGGAGCGTCGTCGTCCAAGAACAGGAGAGGTAAGTGCTTTATTTATTTTCTATTCTCTGCGGCTGGGGGCTGGCTGATAGAGGCGGCATTGGGGGCTGATGCAGGCAGTGGGGGCTCATATTGGGGGCTGATAGTGGCATGGGGGCCGATACAGGCATTGGGAGCTCATATTGGGGGATGATACAGGCAATGGGGGATCATATTGGGGGCTGATACAGGCAGTGGGGGCTCATATTGGGGGCTGATGGAGGCATGGGGGCTAATACAAGCATTGGGGGCTCATATTGGGGCTGATGGAGGCATGGGGGCTGATACAGATATTGGGGGCTGATACAGGCATTGGGAGCTCATATTGGGGGCTGATAGAGGCATTGGGGGCTCATATTGGGGGCTGATGGAGGCATGGGGGCTGATATAGGAGGCATTGTGGGCTGATATTGGAGGCATGGGGGCTGATATGAGAGGCAATGCATGCTGATGAGAGGTATGGGGCTCTTATCTGAGATCTGATTGGGGGTTATTCACATTGGAGTCTGATCTGAGGTCTTATTGGGGGTCTGACTGATTGGGGCTGTGAGCTGAGGTTTGGTGAAAAATATTTTTTTCTTATTGTCCTCCTGTAAAAAATAAGTATGTCTTATGGGACCGGTGCGTCTTATAGGGTTAAAAATACGGTATATTTTGTCCATTCACATGTGAGCAGGCATTCCAACTTCAATGGTCTTCACTGATAATGTATGTAAGCAGTGAATTTAGAGAAGGGGTTGGGGGGGGCAGGAAAGGAGTCTGATAAGAGGAGAAGGAAGCATTTTTTTTCTCCGATAAATTACAAAGCTCCTTGTGTTTGCCTGTACTATTCATTTATGGAAAAAATAACTGTCCAGTCATAGGCATACTAATTATATTTGTCACTACCTAGAAGAGGTGATTGCTTGCTAAATACCTTGGCTCTTGGCTGCGTTTAGCACGGCCCCATTAGGTTGAGATCTGTGACTACAGCTTAGCTACAGTTTCCTCTTGCATGTATCAGCACTGTTACCTACCATTACTCATTGAAGTTTTTCAGTTTTCTGAAAGATACAAACATAGATTCAAATATCTAACTATATTTTGGTTTTGCTTGTACAAAACCGTTGATTTTAAAAGTACTGTTTGATTCGAATTTTCAAAGAAAAATACATTTCTTCTCATGCAGATACACATCTGTTGTACATATATTTAAATTTTTTTTACAGATGTTTTATATATTAGTAGTCTGCTATGATCAAGTTATTGAGTGAGATTGTATACACTCCTCAACGTTGAAATTGCAACACCAAAAAGGAAAAGTTGTGGCATTATGGAAAAGACAGGATCGATTGACTTGTTAATGATATGCAAATTATAACAATTGAAACAAAATACTCAAAACATCTCGATATATTCAGTTTCGAGTATAAGTGCCACATGCAGCAATGCAGGCACTTATACTCCTTGCCATGCTATCAGTGAGGTAATTAATGGTTGTCTGAGGAGTTGTATGCCGTGCCGAATACAGCAAGCAAATCTTCAAGATCTGAAGCTGGCAGCCCCCTTTGCTATTGCCGACCTATGACATCCCAGATGTATATGATGGGAGACAAGTCCAGAGAAGCTGCATGCCATGGTAGAACATTTAGGCCACACAGGGCTTCTCACAGTAGGACAAGCAACATGTGGGCTGACATTTTCCTATTGAAAACATACTCCTAGGACACTGGAGAAACCACAATACCACTGTTTCCATGACTAAATAAATGTAGCATCAAGCTGTTAGTGTACCTTAAATGAAGACCAGATTGGTACAGCTACCGTTAACTATGCCACTCCCACACGAGAATCCCAGGGATAGGACCAGTGTGAACTTTCCTTGTGAAGGCCTCTTCATGGCATTGCCAACATGGTCTCTAGACCAATCTCTGGTTATCATTGAGTCTGAGACAAAAGCAGGACTCATCACTGAAGAGGATAGACCATTCCAGCCTCCACTGCCATCTTCCTGTGCACCATGATAAGCTTTGAGGGAAGTGTTGTGAGGTCAATGGAACACCTCTAGCTGGGCATGTGGCCCATAGTTCCAAGTAGTATAAACCTGCTCTGATGGTTTGTGTAGACAATGTTTGCCAGGTTTGGGATGTGACATCCAATTTCACTTGCAGCACAGATTGGATGACTACACTTCATTCTTCTAATCAGGTGATCTGTCCATGTAGAGGTTTGCTTCGGAGCACTTCTTGCTGTGATTCCAGTTAACCACTGTTCTCCTAACCACTGGGACATGCAAGGTTGAACAGGTCTGACATCTTGGCCTAGGAGTGTAGGGATCTGCTCAAGTGATTAACTAAGGTCTTTCAGTTCAAAAATCATCCTACACGACATAATACGATTTTTGAGGTTTCATGTGACTAAAATACTTTCAATATGGCTTTTATGCCATAGATTGGAGCTAGGTGTTTACAAATGTGATCATTTTCAGATCTTAGCTACACCTGATACTTCCTTGATTTGCACAATCTTATAGCGTGTCCTTTTTGGTGTTTCAATTTCAGTATTGAAGAGTGTAGATGTCATATGTTTTCTAAAAAAAAATTAGATATTTGGGTAGGTAAGTATATACTCATTGAGTTTGAGTTTGTTTTGGATTATTTCACAATTTTTTTATTCTTTACTTTTCCCAAACATTTCTAAAAACAAAACAAAATTTAAACATACAAGTTGGTAGATAAAAAAGCTGCCTAGTTGCATTCCTTTTTAAAAGGTGCCTGCTATTTATTTTAAAAAATGATCAGTGGGATTGTGGTACTGAGACCCCATTGGTTGCTAAAACAAAGAGGTAGAGTCCCTCAGATGAGTGCTGTGCCAGCTTTGATGAGCTGTTCGCAGAATGGTGTAGAGGCTTATAGAAGGCCATGCACTGCTATCCCCACTTTTCCCTGGACAGCTGTTCAAAATGAAAAGGGTGAAGTCCTCTTAGCTCTTCTCTCCTTCATTTCAGCAGTTGGTGGAGGTTTCAGCTCTAAAACCAGACACAAATTGTTTTGTTACTATTCAAGTAATAAAACTTTTTACATGGCAAAATAAAATAAAAAATAAAATCTCTGCTAAACATCCTTACCTTATGATTTTTTTTCACAGACTTTCCAAACAGGTTACTGTAACACTTTAGTTCTTGGCAATAAGCTCTACTTCATGGAAAACATGACTAATATTTCTCTGTTGTGCATGTTAGGAAGGATGTGCTGCAGTAGGCAATGAATCAAACCCAGAATGGGTGCTGAGTTATTTCTCTGCTTCTTTGAGGTAATCGATTCTATTTACATCTAATCAATTTAATTGTGTGCTCTCACAATTGATACCACATGGCTCAGGGTTATTAGGAAGTGAAAATGTTCCTATTGAAAATATTAAATGTGCAAAGAAAAGGTTTGATGATCTCTTGAACTTGGATAGGAATTCAGCAGACTGCAGCAAAGCCTTACCTTATGAAGGTGTTATGAATTATGTTAAACCCCAGGTCACAGTGTAGAAATATTAAGGTCTTTGAGAAATGTCTGCTTCATAAAGATAGTTTGTAATAGTTGTATTGCTATCTTCTGTAGCAGCTAAGGCTCAGTACTGTAGAATGCACATGCAGCGAGTCTTTGAGGAACCAGTGCAGAGGTGACAGTGGCCTCGATGAGGTGCTTTGTCATGGTGCACTCTCTCAGGCCATTGCTCCATGCAGTGGTTTGAAAAATCAGCCCAGAGGTAAATGTATAAGTCTCTCTTTACTTAGTCTAGAATATAACTTGTGTTGCATCAAGCAGTATTAAGTACAAAGTGCAGTTTTTGGCACCAGATGAGGAGGCATGGTGTCTGATTGTGTGGCAATTAAGTGGCACCAGCAGGCATCTGTGGATATAGGATCAGTGTGAGATACCGGCCTGAAGTTAATATACCCTGGTGGTTATTCTAGGTGATGGGTGTTTTCCCTCACCGGTAGCAGGATCTGGGTATCTGAGTCTTGCTGGTCACCCTGCTGACTTTATCCACTGCACTACCCAGCCACCTCGTATCTCCCCCAAGGCTACTGTGTGTGGAGAGTGCACACGCAAGAGGCGGGATTACAGTGTATCAGTACCCCTTGCCTATGCTGCCAGTTATGCTAGGCACCACCCCTTAGAGAGCTGAAAATCCTGGCCTCAAGTGCAGAAGTGAGGAGGTTAGAAAACCCCTTTAACGATCTATTTGTCCTACTGCAGCCAGGATACATGAGGATATTCCAGCCAATTTCCTTACAGCCAGATACTGGATAGTGAGTAGGAGGAGGGACACAGGTGAGCTCCTGGGGCTAATTGTTTTTAGGTTTTTTTGTATATTAGTTTTAGTTGTGATATGAGGCAAAATGGGACCAGTAGAAAGGAGAAAAAGGGTTTTTATTTGCATCTTCTGTGTTTAGTTTTCTGTCAAAGAAAGTAAAGTAAAGCTACCTACAGTATACAAATAAAGGGTGTATTAGACACCCCAATCATGCAGACAATTGTCGGAAGGGAAGCATTCCCTTCTGGCAATCGCCTGCTCACTTGCTGAGGAGACCACTGCTATTACATACAGCAATCTCCTCAGCAATATGGGGATGAAGGATCGCTGCTGTACAATGGTTTGCTGGTGCAGATCGTTATTAGCACAATCTGCCACCGGCAAACCCTGTTCTTTCAACATGCTGAAAGATCTCTATTGCCCAATGAACGAGCAATTGGTAGCAGTATTACACTGCAAGATGATCGCTATTGAGTGTTCATGCGAACTCTAGTTAGCAATCATTGTGTAGAAAATCTGCCCATCTAACACCCTTATTTTTTCTGATGGCCGACGGCAGCCTATAAAACATGATCTCTGTGGTCACTCCCTGGTCTGCCAATTTAGTCTGGCATGTTGATGGTCACATTCTGGCTGATAATCATCTTACAGCATGTGTATGAGCAGTTTAAAAGGATTGTCCATGTTTTTTTTTAATTTGCCCTCCAGCTCTACTCCATACTGACCTGCATTTCACCACTACATTCCAGCTCCCTGGTTCTCTTCGCTGGTCTTCCAGTTCCTGTCTGTCAACTTTCACATGGACAGGGTCATGTGTGCCATTGAAGCCAATGACTGGCCTCAGCAGTGACAAGTCGACAAGTAGCATGTGACCCAGCAGTGATGTGCTACTAGGGACACAAAACACAATCCATTTTATGCTCATTGTCTTATTTAACCCCTTCACGTCAGCCATACGGCTATATACGTCCTATCTGCACATACCCCGTGCAGAAAGCACGTATATAGACGTCATGGCAGCTCTTTAATCCAAGCACTGCAAAACGCTTGGATTAAAGCTTCTGCCCCTGCACTGCCGCTGTCAGGGACAGCATACAGTCCAGTAATGCTGGCAAGTGACCAATCAGAGTGGTCCCTTGCCAGTGATCGATCCGATTGGTTAGTCTTTGCAGACTAACCAATCGGATCGCGGCAATGTACAAGTCCCGGTTTCAGGCTGTGATCTGCACTCTGCAGATCACAGCCTGAAATCAGGTAATTTGTGCCCCGATCCATGGACACCATCTGTGCCCCCCTGCATCAAATATTTAATGCGAGCCGCACGCCTATCTCCCCCCGGCCCCCAGCCCCGTGCAGCGCATGTCTCCTGTTCCGTGGCCGTGCACTTTGCGATCCTATGCAGGGTGCAGGCATCTGTGTCTGCCTGCCCCTGCCCTCACTTCAATCCATCTGTGCCCCTTGTGAGGTCCTCCTGAGGTATGCGATGGCGGTGGCTCTGTTTCTGAGCTGCCGCCATCAGCAGCGAGTGTCAGCTGTATGCTGACACTCTGCTGTAACCCCTTAGATGCCGCTCTCAGCAGCATCCAAGAGGTTAACAGAGTTAACCATCGGGCTGCTGCACTCTGATGGCAGTGGCTCGATGGTTGCCATGGCAACCAGACGCCTTGCAAAGGCGTCCAGTGTTGCCATCTATCAGTGTAAAACTGATAGTATTATACTTTGCAATGCAAAAGCATTGCAAAGTATAGAATTGGCATCAACCCCACTGGATCTTCAAGATCCAAGTGGGATTTGATTTAAAAAAAAAAGTGCAAAAAAAGTGCAAAAATGAAAAAAGAAAGTAAAAAAATCAATGTAAAAGAAAAAAATAAATAAAAATGTAAATTAAAAATAAAATGAATTGACGTTTCCCCTATCTGCTCTTTTATAATAGATTAAAAAATGAAAAAAAAAAACTATACATAATTGGTATCGCTGTGTCTGTAATAACCTGATCTATAAAATGATCAGGGTACCAATCCCGTGTGGTAAACGTTTTACAAAAAAAAAAAAAACAATGGTGGAATTGCTGTTTTTTTTTCCCCTTACCTCCTAATATTTTTTATGAGGGGTGTAGTTTCCAAAATGAATTCACTTTTAGGGGTTTCTACTGTAGGGGTGCCTTAGTGTGCCTTTAAATATAACACAATACCCAAAAAAGCCATTCCAGCAAAATCTGCCCTCCAAAAACCATATGGTGCGCCTTTCCTTCTGAGATTTGCCGTGCACCCATACAGCTGTTTACAAACATGAAGGGGGTGTTTTTGTAAACTTCAGAATCAGGGTAATAAATGTTGAGATTTATTTTGCTGCTAACCCTTGCTATGTTATAGGAAAAATTGGATTAAAAATAAAAATCTGCACCAAAACAGAAAATTGTAAATTTCACCTCAATTTTCCTTTAATTCATGTGGAACACCTAAAGGGTTAACTTAGCTTGTGTAACCAGTTTTGAGTGATTTGAGGGGTGTAGTTTCTAAAATGGGGTCATTTATGGGTGGTTTCTATTATGTAAGGACCTCAAAGTGACTTCAGAACTGAATTGGTCCTTGAAAAAGTCGGTTTTGAAAATTTGATAGAAAATTTTAAAAATTGCTTCTTATATTCTAAGTCTTCTAATGTCCTAAAAAAGTAAAATGTAATTTTCAAAATGATGCCAACATAAAGTAGACATATAGAGAATCATAAGTAAAAACTATTCAATGAGGTATCGCTTTCTGCCTGTAAAATGTAGAAGTTTAAAGTTAGAAAATTACATTTTTTTCCAAATTTTCTGTAAATTTGGGATTTTTTATAATATAAAGGTAAAACTTATCAACCCAAATTTACCCCTAACATCAAGTACGAGATGTCACAAGAAAACAATCTCAGAATGGCTTTGATAAATAAAAGCATTCCAAAGTTATTAACACATAAAGTGACATGTCAGATTTGCAAAATTTAGCCTGGTCACGAAGGTTAAAAATGGCTTGGTCTTGAAAGGGTTAAATAAAACCAAACAACATCTTTAAAAGAGTTTTGGGGAATTTAATATTGATGTCTTCTCTTTGAGATAGGCCATCAATATTTGATCAGTCGTGGGTACAAACACTGGCCAGCATACTGAAGGTGTTTCCCAGTCACAAAAATAGGACTCCAGAACCAGATACAGCTACAACAGCATATATAAGCCTGCAAGTAGAGATCTAACTTTTTATTACACTTGTACATATTTTTTTTATATCCCTTGTCACTGCAATTTAGGATAAGTCCCAAAATAGGACTTTATACTCAGTTGTCATGTGATGTTCAAATTATGTTAAATTTCCCCCTTCATGGTAAGAGGGTGCGGCCACAGCACAAGAAATTCACGTCCAGTCTCATCAAAGCTGGTCATGCAGATCTCTCCTGGTCACACCCAGAGGAGCTAATTTTATTAGAAATACATGATGGTGTAATCACACCCCCCTTTGTCATCAATTTTAATATATCCAATCACAATCATACAAGTATACATTAAGCAACAAATCAAACCAAAAGAATGATGATAGAGGCTGCCCAATGCCAATGAGGACACGTACACATTACTTCATTTATCTGGGAAATTCTAAGTGTCTGCAAGTTCCTCTTTTCCTATAGACATATATCAAGTGAGTATGAGTCATTTTTATTTTTAAGCATACGTGACATCTAATGGAGATTAGAGATTAGAAGATATAAGAGATATGGATATAAGAAGATGGAGACCACCTGATAATGAAATACAATCCTAGTACAATTTTGTTCATCAACTAAATTTCTTTAACACCCTTAAACAAAAGCATAATGCGTGTCTTTAGAAATAAGTATTTATTTATTTGCCTTTTCATTGATTCATTCTAAGAGCTGTGACATTTTATTTTCTGTGTTGCTATATTCCAAGAGCCATACCTTTATTTTACCATAAACAATGCTGTATAGGAGGTTTTTTTTCTGCTTGACTGATTATAGATTTCATTTACTGCATTTTGGCTACATATTTTTTGATTGACCTTTTTTTTCTTTCTTTTTTTATGCTGAATGATATTAGTATTAGTATTAGATATTAGAACGTATTACATTCTGATGGTCAGTACAATTGTGGTGTTATGTATTTACTGTAGATTTGTCATTAAAGTATGTTTTTCATCTCTCAAGACTGATATTAGCTGTGAATTTAGGTTGAATAATCAGGGATAAAAGTGGCTCATTAGTGGAGAAAGGCATTTTTCTCGAACACGATATATAACAAAGTTTGTTAAAAGTACAGTGTCCCTTTAAGTAAAACAATCAAGTAAAATACTCCTTCCTTTTTTCTTGACTTGTACCATATTTTTTTCTTAATATACAGATGTGGCCTCCCTAAACTTTAAACATAAAGGGGTTGTTCCATGAATAATTTTCTACAGTTTTCAAACCAACACCTGGATCAAATACTTTTGTAATTTCATGTAATTAAAAATGTATCATAGCTACTGAGTTATTCACTGAGAACTATCTGTATAGTGCCACCTGCTGTTTGCCCTTTTTCTAAATTCTCTGTCCTACTCAACTGCCACTAGCTGCAGCAGGCAGTACATGCCTTCTGAGACAGGAAACACCCCTGAGCCAGCAACTTGAAATAAATCTAGCAGTTGGTGCTATGAATGGGAAGGTATCTGGATCCATCTGAGCTATAGGGCTGGTTCTAGCTTTGTTAGAAAGAGGTCGTCATGTTCTAGATTATGTGTGATTTTCATCTGTAACATTACTCATGGGATAACTCCTTTATGATATAGAGAGAGTTCCGGAATAATATAAAAAATAAAAAAAAAGTTCCACTGATGCCTTCATTGGCCATGTCAACATAGGTTCTCATGTTTAAAAAAATAAAATAAATTATACATATTTAACATTTACATTTTTACTGGATGGCTGTGTTGGGTGTCTTTTGACAGATGATATTGTGTTGGCCATCTGTAGCCCATAAGCTTTCTGATTTGTTTTAAGCTATATATTTTAATGTATATGTCTTTTTACTATTCAAGTAGCATCCTGAGGAATTGGAGTCCATAATAAAATTAAGATTAAAATGTAGGTTTGGACACATCTGCAGCAAATCACAATATTCTCTTCTTCCCTCCAAAACAGAGCTAAAACATCTGATAACTGAAAAGGGGGCTTTAAAAAGTGAAGGCTCCACTAAAAATTTGATTACCTCTATTGCATACGTATAAAGGATTTGTAAAATGTATAGCCAGGCAGTGGCAGTAGACCCTGATTTTTCAGCCAAGATGAAAACTTTGCTTGGCAGAGTAATGATCAGCAGTGCTCTGCAGTGTACCGCATAGTCAAATCCTCTTGCTGGATAACTATTCATATTTCAGGTAATTGTTTTTCTCAGATCAGTGCCATGCATGACTGGCTCATTGTTTCTCCAGTGGTGCCATCATAGCAGTCGTAACAGTACCTATGAGATAAGACTCTCTAGGCCTCGCCCTGGGATGTTCTGGCTTCCCAGAGCAGCTGCTGTGAAATGTAATTAAAGAAGAGCTAGTTTTATAATTACTTTTTAATGATAAGTCCAGGTTTTTAAAATGAGGATTGACATGTGTCTTCTAATACTTTGCTGAGCCTCTTCTTGTACCAAGTTATTTTTCCTTTTCAACTTAGAGTAGTGTCAAAAGAAGGGTTCACAATCACTTTTCTGTTCACTGATTTAATAAAGTAGTATCTATTGTTTGTAAACCAATTTAAAGGAGATTGCACTTAAAAAAAAAAAAAAAAAAATGCCGTAGCCACAAGTTACATGTTGGCCAATAGGAAGTTGTAAGATTCCTTAAACATAATGCATTTTTTGTAATATTTAAAGACAGTCTTCTGGCATTTTTTGGTCTCTTGATGTTTTTTTTTTTATCCCCAAACACGGCATGGCAGTTCTTTTGGCTGTTTTCCACAGAGCTCACTATAAGAAAGTCTGGAAACTACTTTAATCATTACAAAAAAAAAAAAAAAACAACAACACTTTTCACAGGAGTGATTACATTTGAGCAAGCTTCAAGCCCTCTTGCCCAACAGTTTGGGGAACATATGAAACAACAAAGTGGGCACCTATTAAGTTTATAGTTTAATCCAAAACATGTTAAAGGGGTTTTCTCATCTGAGACAATAGGGGCAGGACCCCATTGTCTGATAGGTGCAGGTCTGACCACTGGGACCTGCACCTATCTCCTTAAGGGAGCCTCAAAACTGGTGGAGGGCGTACTGCGCATGCGCAACCACCCTCTATTCATTTCTATGAGGCCACCAAAAATAGCCAAGTGCCAGCTCGGTTATTTCCGTTAGGCTCGTAGAAGTGAATGGGAGGGATGGCCGGCGATGCATGGTGTACTCCCATTCACTTCTATGCGAAGAGAGCTTGATGGTGGATGGACTGGTGTCCTCCAGACAACACTTTGCCTGCTCCGTTCTTGAAATAGGTACCGGCCCAGAGGTGGGACCCGCACCCATCAGACAATGAGGGTAAATCCTACCAATATGCTCCCATGGTCTCAGGTGAGAAAACCCCTTTATAGTAGCTCTGTCATGTCTCTCGTGCTGAGAAGGAAGTTGCTGAGCTCAGTATATTAAGCTTTCTTTGGTTTGTTTAATATCAAGTTTGCAGAAAGGGTTCATGGAGATCTAATGTACAATGCAGGCTATAGTAGTAAAAAACAATTTCATGTAATTTGATTAGACCCATTAAAAAGGAAAGGGCATCTATGTGTATCCAAAATATAAAGCAGGCTTCCATATTTCGCTCTAATCTCAGCTCTTACTTGTGTATAGGATGAGTTTAAATGGCGTGACGGTCAAACATCCACACTTTCACTATTGGGTACAACACTCAGCTGTTTCCAACTCCATAGACACTAAATAGAGCATCAGGATGCATGTGTGACCACCTCAATGGTCATGCAGTGAGAAAGAAAAGGGAGCTTGGGGGGGAAGGGTCACTATTATAGTGATTGTGATGGTCCCATTTGTGGGACAGTGCAGGTTTCTCTGCATGGTTTCCAGAAAAGGTAAACTATGCTCAAAGTACATATGTGTAATACCATGAGGACAACTGCACCTTTATCTCAAAGGATCCCCCAGAAAATTGTCATTGAAGGGAAATTAACCCTTTCAGCCCAGGGCCTGTTTACACCTTCCTGCCCAGGCCATTTTTTGCAAATCTGACATGTGTCACTTTATGTGGTAATAACTTTGGAACACTTTTACTTATCCAAGCCATTCTGAGATTGTTTTCTTTTGACACATTGTACTTCATGACAGTGATAAATTTGAGTCAATATATTTCACCTTTATTTATGAAAAAATCCCAAATTTACCAAAAATTTGGAAAAATTCACAATTTTCAAAATTTCAATTTCTCTGCTTTTAAAACAGAGAGTGATACCTCATAAAATATTTATTACTTAACATTCCCCATATGTCTACTTGATGTTGGCATCATTTTCTAAATGTCATTTTATTTTTTTTAGGAAGTTAGAGAGCTTAGAAGTTTAGAAGCAATTTCTCAAATTTTCAGCAAAATTTCCCAAACCATTTTTTTGAGCACCAATTCAGTTATAAAGTGATTTTGAGGGGCTTATGCAATGGAAACCACCCATAAATGACCCAATTTTAGAAACAACACCCCTCAAATTATAAAAACTGATGTTACAAACTTTGTTAACCCTTGAGGTGTTCCACAAGAATTAAATGAAAATGGAGGTGAAATTTCAAAATTTCACTTTTTTGGTAAATTATTCATGTTAATATATTTTTTTTCTTGCAACACAGCAAGGGTTAACAGCAAACTAAACCTCAATATACTGTACATTACTCTGATTCTGCAGTTTACAGAAATACCCCATATGTGGTGGTAAACTGCTCTATGGGCACGTGGCAGTGGTCAGAAGGAAAGGAGCGCCATATGGATTTTGGATGCAGATTTTGCTAGAATGGTTTTTAGGCACCATTTTGTAATTGAGAGACCCTGACGTACCCCTACAGTGGAAACCCTCAAAAAGTGACCCCATTTTGGAAACTGCACCCTTCGAAGAATATATTAAGGGGTGTACTGACCACTTTGACCCCCTAAGCATTTTACGGAATTTGGAAACACTTGGCTGTGAAAATGAAAAGTTTCATTTCTTCCAATAAAATGTTGCTTTAGCCCCAAATTTTTCATTTTCACAAGGGGTAACAGGAGAAAAACATCCAATAATTTGTTACTTATTTTACTTACATACGGCAACACCCCATATGTAGTGGTAAACTGCTGTGTGGGCACATGGCAGGATTCAGAACAGAAGGAGCGCCATATGGATTTTCAGGCCAGATTTTGATGGATTGGTTTGCGGGTGCCATTGGTTTTTATTTTTTGAGTTACTGTCTTATGTGGGGGCTCATTTTTTTGCGGGATGAGGTGACGTTTTCATTGGTACCATTTTGGGGTACATAAGACTTTTTGATCGCTTGGTATTACACTTTTTGTGAGTCAAGGTAAAAAAAAGGCTGTTTTGACATAGTTTTAAAAAAATTTTTTTTTACAGCATTCACCTGAAGGGGCAAATCATGTGATATTTTTATAGAGCAGGTTGTTATGGATGCGGCAATAACCAATATGTCTAACATTTTTATTTTGTTAAGTTTTACACAGTAAAATAATTTTTGAACAGAATAAAATCTTGTTTTTCTGTTGCCATTTTCTGAGAGCCATATTTTTTTAATTTTTTGGGCAATTGTCTCAGGTAGAGTCTAAATTTCTGCAGAATGAGATGACGGTTTGATTGGTACCATTTTGGGGTAAATATGCCTTTTTGATCGCGTGGTATTACACTTTTTGTGAGGCAAGGTGAAAAAAATGGCTGTTATGGCATAGTTTTTTTAAAATTTTCTTTACAGCATTCACCTGGGGGGCCATCTCATGTAATATTTTTATAGAGCAAGTTGTTACGGACGCGGCGATACCCAATATGTCTAACATTTTTATTTTTGTTAAGTTTTACACATAGATGCATTTTTGAACAGAATAAAATCTTTTTTTGTGTTGCTATTTTCTGAGAGCCATATTTTTTTTATTTTTTCGGCGATTGTCTTAGGTAGGGTCTAAATTTCTGCGGGACAAGATGAGGGTTTAATTGGTACCATTTTGGGGTAAATATGCCTTTTTGATCGCCTGCTATTGTGCTATGCTACACTTTTTGTGAGGGAAGGTGACCAAAAAATGGCTGTTTTGGCAGTTTTTTTTTTTTACTGCGTTCACCTGGCGGGGTGGATGATGTGATATTTTTATAGAGCCGGTCGATACGGACGCAGTGATACCTAATATGTCTACTTTTCTTTTTTCCCTTTTTTCCCTTTTTTTTTAAACTTTATTTTGGGAAAAGTTTTTTTTTACTTGAAACTTTTATTTTTTGTAAATCTTTATTTTTTCCACTTTTTTTTCCACTTTTTTCACTTTTAGGGGTCTTATTCCCTTTACAATGCATTACAATACTTCTGTATTGTAATGCATTGGCTGTAAGTGTATTACCAGTGTAATACACTTACAGCCTGCTTCCTGTGAGATCAGGGGGCTGGATCTCAAAGGCTCGCAGGGATGGCAGCCATGATGCCTAAGGAAGGCATCGGGCTTACATCCAAGCCATCGGGTCCCAGTCACAGTAGCGCGGGGACCCGATGGACTCTCCTTGAGCACGCCGCATCGAGGGTTAATACGCCGGCATCGGTGTTTTCACCAATGCGGGCGTACGCAGCAGGGGTCCGGCTACTGAGAACAGCCGGCCCCCTGCAGCTCGGGCGGGTGCAGGAGCTATTACGGTGCTGGGCATGAAGGGGTTAACCTGTGCAGTATATCAACACAAAGCATTATGGATGTTTCCCTTTGCTGATTAGATCAATGTATTAAGCATATTGGATAAGCCAACCAGATGCTGGGTGTAGAAGGCTTTTTCTTTCTTTTAAATGATTTCATACCGGTGTACTGAACCAATAATACTAACCAACTAATTTGAAAATACATTTTATAGATGCCAGTGATTACCTGTGAAATTAGAGGGGAATGATAAAGCAAATTTTCTTGTTATATAGACATGTTTCATTCTAAATTATATTCATCAAAAAAGCTTTTTAATCAATTTCTAAGCACCATCTGACCCAATAGAAATATTAACATATACCAAATATGCAGCATATTTTGTAGAAAATTTCTAGACTTCAAGAATAGGGAATAAGTAACATCCACTTTAGTGTCAGAACACAAGTTTATCATGCAGAACATTGCCCAAGGCACCACGCTGCCTCTGCTGACTTTCCTTGTTCCTATAGAGCCTCCTGGAGCCATCTGCTCACAGAAAAGCAATGATTGTCCAGGTAATGTAAAAAAAACAAAAAACAAAAAAATCCTTTATTGGATGAGGCCACTTTATTCCATTGCTTCATGGTCCACTTCTAATGCTCACTGAAGGGGCTTTAAAAAAAAATAGATATGGTGCTTCCTAGTGTAATACTGTATGTACAGTAGAGAAGTATAGGGATATTTCAGGTATATTAAGTTATCTTCCACAGGATAGGGGATAACTTAGATCACAGGGGTCCTACTGCTGTTACCTCCACCAGTCACAAGAATGGGGCCCCCTTACACCTTGGAGCCCCCTGAAATGAACGGCTGGGCAGTCAGGTATGTGTGGCTGCTCCATTCATGTCTATGGGAGATAGGGGATAGAGAATAACAACATAACCAGAATACCCCTTTAAGTAGAATTTAGTGCTATTGCACTGACCTTATGGGGTTATACATGGAGCACAACACCTTCTGTTTAAATAATTCCAGTGTGGTCCAGGATCCCTCAAGGTTGCTATGCGATCTGATGAGTACAGATAAAACGAGTGCTTGATTGCTGAGGATCCCATTCACACTGGCACATAACCCGAGGTAAGTACTCAAGAGCCGCTGTAGTAAAATCAAACTCATTATTCATGTAAAAAAAGACTACTACTTTCGTTTTACCTGAATTAAGAGTTTGATTTTACTACTGCAGCTTTGGAGTACTTACCTTCGCTCATGGCTGATGTGGATAGGATTCTCTGCACTCTTTTTTTTCTGGACACATTGTAGAAGCTTTAACAGTAGTGGAGAAGGTCAGCATGGTGACTCTGAGTGGTCTGGAGCCATGCAGCCCCATAAAAAATAATATGCAATGTCCTTACTGTTAACTTGCTGCCTATCATATCCGACCCTTTGACCAGTGCTATTGTAACAAGATAATCAATGTTTTCACTTCTCAGTGGTCTTAAAGTCAAGAGTGATGGGTCAGGGAGACATTTTTGGAGGTGGGAGCAATGGATATGATCCTCTTACCCCCATATTGTCCATATATCTAATGGATTAATCCAATAGATAATAACCAGTGATATTCACCTCTCCAGACTACCATCTCCTCTGTAGCTCTGGGCACTGCTGCACTCTCGCTTGATGCTGTCCAGACACAGATTATCCTGAGTTATAACAGTTAAAGATTAGCAATGCATCTAAACCTCTCTTCTCGTGAACGTGGCAGTGACATGTTTTCATATTGCTGTTTGAAGAGCCTCAATTACACAAATAAGTGATCGTTCCATCTAATGGGATCTTTTCAAACCCTTAGTCCAATCATGTCCGCATCCCTTTTATCAGTAAAACCTGCTACATTGTAAAAGCCAAATTGGCCCCAGGTGGCAGGATAATAGCATCTTTAATTGTGCTCGGAACGAGATTAACTTCTTATCTGACAGCTTGACATCTTTATTGTTATTAATGTTTGAATAATGCAAGGTTATTTTATGGACTTGGTGGAAAGCATTTCCCCTTTGTTTGGATTAAATACAAATGAACAGTGCTTTACGACTTTGGCACTTTGTGCACTAGTCTATAATGCATTTGAATCTGATTTCCAACATCCTATCTTCTGATCCTATCTTCTGATTAAACTGCAGTTTCTTTTGCAGGATACCTGGTCTTTTTTAGGTGATGAATTAATGAGGGAAAATTAAAGACCTATGTAGTTTTTTGATAAAATGATATTGTAGGTTTCAGAACAAATAGTGCTCAACTGAAATTTCTAGCTTTCCACTAGAATTTTCCTAGAAACGTGCTTTTTCTGTTGTATTAGGAATTGTCCAGTTTTACAAAGTCAACTTTGTGAACCTTTATATACAGTGCTATCCGGCTGCATGACCCAGGTGTGGCCAAGTTTTAGCTATTGAATAGATGGCCCCACATTTGACTTTATACAGAGGCGTTTATGGTTGACTCAATGGCTGTAAGATGGTCCTGTGGCTGCAAAACAAGTCCAAGTCATCACTTCTCCACCTCCGTACCTGACAGTTGACATGAGGTGTTTGTGCCAATATGGTCTGTTTGGTTTTTGCCAAACATGACGCTGTGCATTATGGCCAAACATCTCCACTTAAGCCATATTCTTTTGAGAAAGAAGAGGCTTACTCCTGGCATCCCTTCCAAGGAAGCTATACTTGTTCAGTCATTTTCTAATTGCACTGCCATGAACTTGAACATATAACATTCAAACTGTTTTTTTTTTTTTTTTTTTTTTTTTGCAATTTCTCTGAGCATTGCACTTTCTGACATTTGGGTGAATTTGCTGGAATATCCACTCCTGCTAATATTCTCAACTGTTTTGAATGTTTTCCACTTGTGAATAATCTTTCTCACTGTAGAATAATGGACTTCGAATTGTTTGGAAATGGCTTTATAACACTTCCCAGATGGATAGCAACAGTTGTTTTTCTAAGATCATTGCTGATGTGTTTCCTCCTTATCATTATGTGCACTCATGCCTGAGTGCTCCAGACCAGCAAACTGGGACAACTATTACTTTTATAGAGTTGGTCACACTTGCTGATGATCAATTAATCAGGTATTTGATTAGCAGCAGTAATCTCTATGGAAGCGGTAAGCATGTACTTTAGAGATGAGTAAATCTATTCTAAATTAATTGGATTCTTTTTGAATAAATCATGTAAAAACAGCACCTAGTGCCATTTTACTGTGAGTATTCACAGGAAGAAGATGATGAAGCATCACATTACACTAGAAGGAAGTGCGGCGGGGTTGCCCTGATTGTCTCAGACAGTCTGATCAGCCAATCAGGTGGCAGTATTGATCCTTCTGCTGAGACTATTCCAGACACCATTCTGTGAATGTGATAGGGTGAGTTTTGGCATTGTCTGCCAAAAAACATTGGCAAACAGAAGCCAGTTCATTGAAACTCTATACAGGCATTAAAGGGAGGGAATAAAAGATTTTAGAGTTTTACACAGAAAACAGAGAGAGTGAGTGAAGGACAACTGTTTCAGAACTAGCTGGTTCTGTTTTGCAAAATATTCTGCAAGCAACTCATATTTGTAATTTGTCATGTGTTTTTGTTCCTCTGTATTGTTAAGTAGAACCATAGAATTCAAAGAGACATGTTTTTCTTATTAATCCACAGTAGTATAAGGTTTGACTAAAGCAAAATTAGGATGAAGAAGGAAAGCTCTGGACAAGCATTCATCTACTGCTAGAAATGTAGAGTTTTGAAATTGTTCTGGCTCTGGAGAAATAGATTTTCTAAGATTTAAGTTAAGAATCGAACCAAGGTTCATCACCAGGAATATGGCCAGTATGTAACAAGACAAAGGCGGAAATGGGAGCATACTTAGGAATGGAGCCAATAGTTAGAGCCGGGAGTAGAACAGGCACCAGACAAAAAAATCAAATGGTGAGGCAGAAGCAATATCTAGTAACAAGGTCAGGATCAGGATGAGTCATGAAAAGTCATGAACCTCAATCAACTTCCAAAACATGGCAGGATGGTTTCTTTCAAAAAGGCCATCAGGTCTAATGGGGATATCTGGGAAAAGATATTGATTACCTATTCTCAGGTAGGTCATCAATAGCAGCTGTTAGAAGTGGCTGTGTGCTCTGGGAATAGGTCATCATTATAATTTCCAGGATGCCCGCTTAAATGTCTAAAATTGGAAACCAGTTGCCTAACAACCTGACTCTTCCATGTACTCAAAACATGAGAACAGTAACAGCATGGCAGTGGTAGAAGAGAGGAGCTGGCAACAAGACTTATGCTGGATCCAGCCAAGGTAAGTAACAGCATTGGTACTGCATTTGTTAAAAAGTTATTCCCATCTTTGAAAAATGATAGCATTTTCAAAGAATTAAGTGGCTGTAACACTAGCTTAAAGCTGTGTCTCCTTCACTGATTATGAGAGTGGAGGGCCACTTGCACATCATTTTTTTCATTTTTTGATGGTCAGGTTCCATAACTTTTTTTATTTTTCTGTCAGTGTAGCCGCCTGAGGGCTTGTTTTTTGAGGGACATTTTGTAGTTTTAATGGTAACATTTTTGGGATCACATAATTATTGATTAACTTTTATAAAATCTTTCTGGGAAGGGATGGAAAAAAATCAGCAATACCACCATTGACTTTTTAAGTTGTAACGTTCACTTTTCACTGTTTGCATCTATTGTTTTAGTGCATTTTTTCCGTGAATTTCTAAATTTAGCCTTGTACATCCGCACATTTTACTATCACATGGTGCAGGATGTTTGTATCTGTTTTCCGTAAATATTTTGTAACGTTCACTTTGCATCATAAATAAGGGTAACTTTATTCTCTGGGTCAGTACAATAACAGCCATACCAAATGTATAGCTTTTTTATGTTTTATTAATTTTGCGCAGTGAAACCCATTATAAAAATAAAATGTTTTTGCGTCACTGCTTCCAAAGACCTGTACCTTTTTTTTTTTTTCATTTTTCTTTGTGTGTTCTTTATCTTTGTAGGATGACTTGTAGTTTTCATTGGGATCATTTTGGTATGTACAAATTTTTGATCACTTTTGAATGTGTTTTTTTTAGGCAAATATACAAAAAACTAACTCTGCCATTGGTTTTTTTTACGCTGTTCATTGTGCAAGATAAATGTGATAATTGTATAGTTTGGGTCATTATGGATACAGCGATACCAAATATGTAGAGGGGGTTTTTGTTTTAGAATTTATTTTTCCATTGAAAGGCAATGTGTTTTTTAACGCAATGTGCCTTTCCTCTCCCCTTGCTCTGCACAGGAAGTGAATACAGTTGTCCTGTCTGCAGTCAGACTGGGAAGTCCAGCTGTACAGTACAATGACATTGCTGATACACACAGGATCTTTCACCTACCTGTTATTGTGTAATGCTCTGAAGACACTTCTTCACAGCCAGCAGAAGAGTACAATGGATAGAGCTCTTCCAGTATTTGTCAGCTCTGTGTTTGCAGGGGGGAGGAGGAACTGATGATCCTGTGCACAGCATTTGTTTCTTCAGTCCCTGAAAAAGAGTATGCCCTGAAGCTGCTCAGTACCTGAGGCAGAGCCTCCAACCCTGAGTCTTTGCTGCTGATGGTTTAAGGGGTTAAACTTTGCCGAAGAATCCAGTGGGAGGGGAGGCACAGTGCAGACATCTAAAGCAGCAGATCGCAGTGCAGGTGACATGGAGTGTTGCTCCAATCAGCACAGCCTTCTCTTCTGTGCACAGAGGCAGACCTGCTCTCTCCAACTTATGCATGGAACACCATCAGAGCAGGGAAGAAAGCTGACAGATCATGTGATGCTAACTAGGAGAATGGGGCCACTGTAGATGAAGTAAGTTAATTGAAAACTCCTTACATTTCCTTAGTTAGAAACATATAAAGAGAAAAAAATAACCTGGACAACCCCTTTAAGTGATTATAGTTCGAACATTGCTCATTATTTTAAGAGGGAAAATATTGAAAAAATAAAATCTTCTACACATATTTGGTATCGCCACAACCACAATATATAATTATAACATAATTTTTACCGCACAGTGACAATAAAATATTGCTTTTTCACCACCAAAAAAAATTAAATAAAAAGCAATAAAAAATGTTAAGTAACCCAAAATGGTACCAATGAAAACTTAAAGTTGTCCTGCAAAAATCAAGCTTTCACACAACTTGGGATGCGGTGATGCAAAAAACATTTTCATTAAAAATAAGGGTTTTTATTGTGAAAAAGTAGTAAAACTTAAAAAGCTGTATGCATTTGGTATCACCGCAATCGTACCACCCTAGAAAATAAAGTTATCGTGTTATTTATGCCGCAAAGTGAATGTCGCAAAATTTACAATATATAAACTCATTGGCGGTGTTGCTGTTTTTAGCCATCAATCTATACCCCAGAAAGAGTACCTAAGGCCCCATTCACACGACCGTATGTTCATTTCCGTATCTTATCCGCATTTTTGCGGATAAGATGCGGAACCATACGGACCCATTCATTTTTCCATAGGAGAAAAAAAAATGCGGAATGCACATCGTGTGCATTCTGCATCCGTATATTACGGAAGTTCTCCCGCAAAAAAAATTAAACATGTCCTATACTTGGCCGCAAAATCACGTACATAGCCCCATTAAAGTCAATGGGTCCGCAAAAATGCAGAACACTACGGAAGACATTCCGTATGTCTTCCGTTCCGTTTTTATACGGACACGGAATACATATGGTCGTGTGAATGGGGCCTAAAAGTTAACCAGTAAGTTATTTGGTGCTGTTAAAAACTACAACTTGTCCTGTGGAAAACAAGCCCTCAAATGCTACGTCGATAGAGAAATAAAAAAAGATAGCTCTTGAAATGCGAAAATGAAAAAAATATAAATTGTTTGGTCACTTAAACCCCAAATGCTTACATTTGTTTGCTTCCTTTCTTTGAAACGCACTCATGATCTTCCATTATTATTTGTTATATCACCTACAGATGTTTACCCTTTTAAGTGTAATATTAAAGTTGAAGCACTGTGTATATATTTTTTTTAAATCCTGGTATTTGTTCTTTAGAATTATGCCTTACCCGTTACCCATTGCTAAATTGCATTTAGTGTCAGAAAGAAATCTGAAGGATAATAACTGGCCCACACTAAACATGGAAATGAGGTGTGCATCTGTTTCTGTGTACAAAGTGATTACCCAATAAAAAGAAAGTAGGCTGGCAGTCTCATGCCCATCTGGAGCACCCAGAATAGCTTCTATGACATCTCAAACCATGATTCATGTTTGATTTCCAGACATCTGGAGGCGCATAGGAGAGGGAGGAGAATAAAATCTCAGATTATACTAATTGTAACGGAGCCTGACTGTTTAATATTTGTTTAAGTGAATGACAAGGTCAGACATTAGTGCAGTTCCAAGAGACTTGAGCCAGCATCTCTATCAAAACCAATATTAATTTTCACTAATTGGAGCCTGAGGCTAATGAGCGTCACAGATAATGACTTCATTTGCAACTCAGGAAATAAAGATTTTTTTTCTTCTCTGAATAGGGAAAAAGCATGTTTAATTTCTTGAAGGAAACTCAATGCACCATAGCCACTTTCTTGGCCATTTCAGTTAGGGAGAGAATAACATATAGACCATGGACAGTATTTCAGTATGCATGATCTGACTGTGTTGTTCTGACCAGTAATAAAGCAAAGTCTATCTAAATGTAAATATTCTTGGAAGACCAATTAAGATCTACTGTGACTAATCAATCATATTCAACCCTGGAAAAAAGAACGTAGAATGTGCATGTATAACAGTTAGAGAACGTTCTCCATTTAAGCTCAAACAGTAATTCCTTCTAACCAATGGTTGTACATATTGAGTAGTTGGAAGATTTATATTCATGTAAAACTACTGGGTTACTAAAAATACAATGTACCCAATGTCATTTTAATTGAGCCATAAATTACTAATATATTGGACACTAATTAGCTAAAACCATGGAGGCTAGTATTCAGGACTGTGGCATTGATGAATGTATGAATGCAAATGTCATTCAAGTAAAGTGGGAATCTTCAGGGTTTATTTACATGTTAAGAGTTGACATGCATGAGTAAATAGTTAAGGTTAGTTTCACACTAGAGTTAAATTCTTCCGGCAGGCTGTTCCTGCAGAAGAACAGCCTACCGGAATTCCTCATATCCAGAATAGACGGATACTGCCTTTGCCATCCAAAGTCTATTGACTATAACGGAACCCCGCGGGGATGTGGCCTGTTTCTGGCATTAGTGCCAAGATTCGTAAGGACAAAAACCACTGCAAGCACCATTTTTCTCCACCCGAATCCCGTCACTAATGCCATAAACAGGCCAGAACCCCCACCCTTTCCCATTATAGTCAATAGGACTAAGTGGTGTTCTGGTGCTTTCCAGTGAACCTCCTCTGGAACAACCTGCCTGAAAATTTACCGTTAATGTGAAACTAGCCTAATATGTTCTCTATTTTTATGGCTTTATTTCCTGTATTGTTCTGAAAGAAAGCTATAGTTACAAACGGAATCTGATATTACAGCAGCAATATTGGTATTGGTCTTGTCTTTGTCTGTTTAGTATAGACGTACATAAGAAATCACTGTACATAATCATATCATCACTCTTTAAAACATGGCAAATGTATAGAAGCCTTTAAAATCCTCTGTGTGGAGCCAAATTTGTCACGTGCCAACCATATTAACCCAGAGGATGACAATTTTACATTTCTCATGAGCTAAATAACAAATGGCCTCCAAGTTTATATATATATATATATATATATATATATATATATATATATATATATATATATACATACATACACTACCATTCAAAAGTTTAGGGTCACATTAAATTTCATTATTTTTGAAAGAAAAGCACAGTTTTTTCAATGAAGATAACATTAAATTAATCAGAAATACACTCTATACATTGTTAATGTGGTAAATGACTATTCTAGCTGAAAACATCTGGTTTTTAATGCAATATCTACATAGGTGTATAGAGGCCCATTACCAGCAACCATCACTCCAGTGTTCTAATGGTATTTTGTTTTTGCTAACTGTGTAAGAAGGCTAATGGACACTTGTGCAACTGTGTTAGCACAGCTAAAAACAGATTTGCTGGTTAGAGAAGCTATAAAACTGACCTTCCTTTGAGATAGTTTAGAATCTGGAGCGTCACATTTGTGGGTTCAATTAATCTCTCAAAATGGCCAGAAAAAGAGAACTTTCATGTGAAACTCAACAGTCTATTCTTGTTCTTAGAAATGAAGGCTATTCCATGCGAGAAATTGCCAAGAAACTGAAGATTTCCTATAACGGTGTGTACTACTCCCTTCAGAGGACAGCACAAACAGGCTCTAACCAGAGTAGAAAGAGAAGTGGGAGGCCCCGCTGCACAACTGAGCAACAAGACAAGTACATTAGAGTCATAGATGCCTCACAGGTCCTCAACTGGCAGCTTCATTAAATAGTACCCGCTAAACGCCAGTGTCAACGTCTACAGTGAAGAGGCGACTCCGGAATGCTGGCCTTCAGGGCAGAGTGCCAAAGAAAAAGCCACATCTGAGACTGGCTAATAAAAGGAAAAGATTTATATGGGCAAAAGAACACAGACATTGGACAGAGGAAGATTGGAAAAAAGTGTTATGGACAGACAAATCGAAGTTTGAGGTGTTTGGATCACACAGAAGAACATTTGTGAGACTCAGAACAACTGAAAAGATGCTGGAAGAGTGCCTGACGCCATCTGTCAAGCATGGTGGAGGTAATGTGATGGTCTGAGGTTGCTTTGCTGCTGGTAAAGTGGGAGATTTGTACAAGGTAAAAGGGATTTTGAATCAGGAAGGCTATCACTCCATATTGCAACGACATGCCATACCCAAGTCCCCAAGTGCAGTCACAAAAACCATCAAACGCTACAAAGAAACTGGCTCACATGAGGACCGCTCCAGGAAAGGAAGACCAAGAGTCACCTCTGCTGTGGAGGATAAGTTCATCCGAGTCACCAGCTTCAGAAATCGCAGGTTAACAGCAGCTCAGATTAGAGATCAGGTCACTGCCACACAGAGTTCTAGCAGCAGACACATCTCTACAACAACTGTTAAGAGGAGACTGTGTGCAGCAGGCCTTCATTGTAAAATAGCTGCTAGGAAACCACTGCCAAGGACAGGCAACAAGCAGAAGAGACTTGTTTGGGCTAAAGAACACAAGGAATGGACATTAGACCAGTGGAAATCTGTGCTTTGGTCTGATGAGTCCAAATTTGAGATCTTTGGTTCCAACCACTGTGTCCTTGTGCGACACAGAAAAGGTGAACGGATGGACTCTACATGCCTGGTTCCCACCGTGAAGCATGGAGAAGTAGGTGTGATGGTGTGGGGGTGCTTTGCTGGTGACCCTGTTGGGGATTTATTAAAAATTGAAGGCATACTGAACCAGCATGGCTACCACAGCATCTTGCAGCGGCATGCTATTCCATCCGGTTTGCATTTAGTTGAACCATCATTTATTTATCAACAGGACAATGACCCCAAACACACCTCCAGGCTGTGTAAGGGCTATTTGACCAAGAAGGAGAGTGATGGGGTTCTACGCCAGATGACCTGGCCTCCACAGTCACCAGACCTGAACCCAATCGAGATGGTTTGGGGTGAGCTGGACCGCAGAGTGAAGGCAAAAGGGCCAACAAGTGCTAAGCATCTCTGGGAACTCCTTCAAGACTGTTGGAATACCATTTCAGGTGACTACCTCTTGAAGCTCATCAAGAGAATGCCAAGAGTGTGCAAAGCAGTAATCAAAGCAAAAGGTGGCTACTTTGAACCTAAGAACCTAGAATATAAGACATATTTTCAGGAATGTTAAACATAAATATATATATATATATATATATATTTATGTTTAACATTCCAAAAAGAAATTTAAATTACGACCATGTGAAAACTGAATATACATAAACCGGCGGTTGAGGCTTGATGCTAAATTTCACTTTAATACACATTGTAAAATACTGCCACACCATGAGTATTGCTTCTGTAATCATGTATATATGCAGTGTAATTAAATTGAACCTCACAAAAAGGGATTTCTGTCAAAATGGGGGAAACAAATGAAAGTATTTGCTTGCATGTAGCTGCTTTTAAGGTGCACCTGCACTTCTGATAGCAGGCACAGCCACAGGTCCTGTCTCCTCTTACCCTGTCTGTCAGTTGCCCTGCTTCTCTCTATTGTACGCAACACACACAATTCTTCTTTGGAATTCTCCCTGGCAGTAGAATACAAACTTGATTAATTTCTGACTGTCCCTGGTTGTTTTTTCACTTTCCCTGACTCCCGAAGATTGTTTTCCTGGCAGACACTGTAAGACCCAACCACCCTCATTCACAGCCCAGTACAGAATGACATTCTGCTCGTTCTGCTAGGGCACCTGATCACGGACTGGTTCTCTCATCCTTAATTGCCACCATAAAAATTGACCCTCTGCATGGATAGTCTGATTATAAAAAAGGTGGCAAACATTGTCTACACAAACCATCAGAAGGCATTTTCATGAAACCGGTCTACGAGCCAGATGTCCAGCTAAGGATGATCCATTGACCTCATGCCACCAGTTTTAACCCCTTCCCGAGCAGCGCCGTACATGTACGGCGCTGTTGCGGTGCGGGGACATGATGCCCGCTTGCGTGTGCGGCGGGCGTCATGGCCGGCAAGTCTCTGCTGTTTCTAACAGCAGAGACTTGCCGCTACTTACCGCCATTGGCGTCTTCTAGGGCCTTCTGATGCCGTGATCACACGTGATCATGGCATCAGGATGCGTCTGAACCCGGAAGCGTACGCTTCCGGGTGGTGTACAGACGCCCCGAGTGGCCAATCGGGGTGTCTTTACACCATATGAAAACTGTAATCCTCGCTGGTGAGGATTACAGTTTTCAAACTGCAATTCTTATTCTGGCCACTAGATGGCAGGCCAGGATAAGAAATGAGCAATTATGGGATTTAACTCCATCTAGTAAATCCCTGATTGCTCATAAAGAAAAAAAAACCCACAGTATATCAGCTCATATTTGAGCTTTAAAATAGTCATAAAAAAATGTAAAAAAATGTAAAAAAATATATAAAAAATAAAAAATATATAAAAGTTCAAATCACCCCCCTTTCCGTATAATGAAAAAATAAATACCTAAATAACAATAAATATAGACATCATGGGTATCACCGTGACCAAAAACGCCCGTACTTTTAAAATATAAAAAAAAATTTCCAATACGGCGAATTGTGTGGCGGAAAAAAGCGTCCAAATGGTGATTCGCCGTTTTTCGTCACTTTTTTTTCTAAAAAAAAATTAAATAAAAAGTGATCAAAAAGTCATACACACCCCAGAATGGTATCAATAAAAACTTCAGATCGCCCCGCAAAAAATGAGCCCCCATACAGCTCCGTACACATAAATACCAAAAAGTTATAGGGGTCAAGATATGACAAGGAAAAAAAAGGGCAACTTTCTAATTATTTTATCACTATCAAAACGCAGGAAAAACTATACATATTAGGTATTGCCGGATTCATACTGACCAGTAGAATGAAAGTAATGGGTCAGTTTTAATGCACATCGAACGCTGTAAATAAGAAACCCGTAGAACTGTAGCAGAATAGCGTTTTTTTGCAATTTCACCTAATTTAGAATTTTTTTCCCGCTTCCCACTACACCATATGCAATAGTAAATGGTGGCGTTGGAAAGTACAACTTGTCCCGCAAAAAACAAGCCCTCATACAGCTATGTGAAAAGAAAAATAAAACAGTTATGGCTGTTTGAAGGCAGGGAGCGCAAAACAAAAATGCATAACCGAAAAAACCTCCGGGGGTGAAGGGGTTAAATTAAAGGCTATCATGGTGCTATCAAAATCTTATTTCTGGAAACTTGCTGGTCACAACACAAAAGTTCATAAATCTATGTTATAAATTAATTACATAGATTTATTCTGTGTCAATATTTAGGAATTTGTAACATCTGTACCTACAAGAATATAGGGATATTGCAAATGTATGGAGTGGAAATGTATTAAAGGGACAGAAAATGATTTAACAGGATGCTTCCATAAATGGATTTACAGTACAATACTATAGTTCAGCAATTGACTTTGCAGATGGAAATGTTGTATGAGGAGAACTCGTTTAGTTCACAATGCACTTCCACATGGCATACTGATGTAAGGAAAATTGCAGACTTGTTACCCTCAGGGCTATAGTAAAGAAAGCAATCTCATGTTATAACAAACATGCTTTTGGAAATGGCACTTTCTGTTGTACAGTATAACATTTTGTGTTGGCGCTAATGTTTTTATTTTATGGCATAGTTCTGTTATATTGAATAGTATCAAACTATTGTATTAATACTTGTATTGTCTGTGCAATAAGCTACATAGATCAACTATAGGGTTCATATAGGTCAGGGATGCCCAACCTGAGGTCCTCCAGCTGTTTCAAAACTACAATTTCCAGGATGCCTGGACAGCCTACAGCAGGGCATGTTGGGAGTTGTAGTTTTGCAACAGCTGGAGGGCTACAGTTTGAGCATCCCTGATATAAGTTAAAGGGGTTAACCCATGATTAATATAAAAAATGATAATCTGATACTACGAACGCTCATTAGTGATGATCTGGCAGGCCATCTGGTTGTCTAATACAGGCTTAAAACTTGTTGGAGGAAAGACAATGGTATGAAGCTTTTTTTTAGGGTTTTGGATAGCCCATCTATTTCCAGAGAGGGGTGATGTGAATGCTACAGCATACAAAGGCTGTTTTAGTAAATTGTATGCTTCCACAGCGCAGGCTCAGTACAGTAGAGAAGCTCACCAGCTGATGGATTCTGTAATGAGCCAGACAATGAAGCAGTTGATCAATCGCAAGACTTCAGGAGACTTTAGGGCCAGGTGTGAGTACATTTTCACTGCCTGGCTCTGTCAATCAAAGTGAGAGGAGAAGGAGCAGATATTTGGGTGCCATGAGTTGCAACAGCACCACCCTCATTGCAGCCAGGGGCTAATTAGCATAATAGAAAAAACTAATTTTTCTACAATGGGGCCACCTATGGAAATAGGACATTAGAATGTAATGACAAATACACATTCTGGAGTGGGGACAAATTCCCTTTTTCAAAACCATGACTGCAACTCTGCCAATCATCAATCGTCCCCATCTAAAAAATGTGTTGGGAGTGTGTTTGTACTGACTTATAGGGTAACTTGTACTTTGAATTATTTCCTATAAGAAATATATTGGAAAATGTTTTCTTCTTTCTTTCTTGGGATCCAACACCATTTTTGGCAGACTGTTCCTACAACTGTGCGACTTAAATTTAAATTTCAAACCAGGTTACAAAATTCACCTGATCATTGTTGTAAATGTAAAAAAAAACCCATAAAGGTACTTAAAAAAATCTTGTTGTTTGTCTCGTACGTGACTTACTAATTAAATTGTAATAAACAGGAGAAGCACTCAAAACGTATTTAAATTTAGTGCCATCAGTCAGCTGGAGTTTTAAATACTGTAAATCTTGGCTTAGGAACTTTATTGGCTGCTGAGAAAACCTAGCAACTGGCACATTTCTGCCTAAAATTGGATGTTGAAGAATGCTAAGGTGCTGTGTGTGTAGTACAACCAGCTGGTCAGAATTATACCACATCTAGATACATTCAAAATGAATGACGTTTCTCATCTGCCCAGTCCAGGGACCATTACCAAAATGAATACTTTCTATGCCAGTAGTTGTCCTTTCCCCGTAGCTAATGACCAGCACTGATTCTTTATGTTAAAATATAATATTTTGATTCTCTTTTGACATACTACTTGTTCGTCACCAAATATATTCCTCGTCATCATTTTGCTGAGGTAGAATTTTGTGCTGCACTGTCGCATCTGGGGCCACTTTTAGGCTTATTTTCAGGGCTACTTTAAGTTCCCAGTCCACCCCTGATGGAGTTAGTTTTCTGGTTTTCATATTGTGCATCATATGTTGGCAGCTTTGTAGTCCATATCAGTCATTTTGCTCTTCCTTCAAGCAAATGGCATGTTTTAATAATGTGCTGCTGCAAAATTTAATGATGTCATCATATTGACTATAATGGGGTTTCTGCTGTAGTGTGTCATTTTACGGAAAAAAATAGCCTCACATAGCTATACCCTGTAAAAGTAAGTGCAAAATGTTTTCCTTCATACTAAAAAGTCCACAGACCTAAACAAAGAAGACAACCGCCTGTAATATTTCACTAGTATTTTACCGCATATGAGGGAAACTTATATATCCAGCTTTAAGTACTGATGGGTAAAAAAAAAAAAAAAAAAAACAAAACCAAATGCTGTAAAAGACTACCAAAGTTTAAAAGTAGAGATGAGCGAGCACTAAAATGCTCGGGTGCTCGTTATTCGAGTTGAACTTTTCCCGATGCTCGGGTGCTCGTTTCGAATAACGAACCCCATTGAAGTCAATGGGAGACTCGAGCATTTTTGCAGGGGACCAAGGCTCTGCCTAGGGAAGGCTGGGTGAAAACCTGGAAACCTCAGAAAATGATGGAAACACCACGGAAATGGACAGGAAACAGCAGGGGCAGCATGCATGGATGCCTCTGAGGCTGCCTAATCCCACCATTACCCCAAATTCTCCGAGTGGGGCATGTGTGGTATCGATTCTTCTCAGTTTAAAATCGTATACGTCCCCTATCTTGGGACCATATATTTCATGGATTTTTTCGAACATGGAAAAGGAAAAAGAGCTTGCTCTGGCCAGGGGAGTGTCTTTTCTACTGCAGATAAGGGGACGTGTCCATGCTCTGCCTATCACAGGTCAGGAGCCAATTAAAAGAGGAACAAACAAAAATCAGTATAATATCTAATACGTCCCCTATCCGGGTAAATTGTTTCGAGAAAGGGACTGTAGGTGGGGGGCAGGCTGGGGGGAAGGAGGTTGAGCTGGAAGAGCCAGAGGAGTGCCCCCTGGTCTAGCATGTGTGGTGGTGACAACAGCCGGATGGATTTGGAAAAACATTAGCATCAACCGGTACGGTATGTATTCTTCTGAGTTTAATAACGTATATGGCACCTATCCGGAAAAATAGTTTGGAGAGAGAGAAAGAGAGGAAAAAGACGTGCAGTATGGAGCAATTACATGGAAACTATTAGATTAGGCAGACTTGGTCTGCTTAATTGCAACCCAGACAAATGAGAGAAAGAGAGGAAAATGACGTATTTTTATAAGTGACGTTAAGTATAGATCAAGTGTGGTATGTGTTCTATGTATACTACTCAGTTTAATACCGTATATGGCAGCTATCCGGAAAAATAGTTTGGAGAGAGAGAAAGATAGGAAAAAGACGTAAATTGTTTGGAGAGAGGGCCTGTAGGTGGGGGGCAGGCT
>ONZH01002552.1:0-28831 GCA_900303285.1 Rhinella marina
GCCCTCTCTCCAATTCCAGTTCCAATTTTTATTTGCGCATACTGCATACATTTTTATTTTTGGGATAGGTGTGAAAAATAATATTACTTGCGAATCTATATTGCCCAACATTGGATGCCGGTAGCAAGTAGAAGACCAAACACATGCTGCTCACAGGGTTCCGCAAATTCCTGGTCCACCCGCAAATTCCTTGTCCACAATGTCAAGGAGGATTGAGTTCTGTGGATGAGCAACAAGTCCTTCTGTACTGAAATCGCCGACAAAGTCTCCATCTAGAACACACAGACCATTGTGGAGAGAGCGGCACAGCTCGCCATCAAAGTGAGGAACCCCCAACGCCAGACTGCGCAGAGAAGATACCAATAAATATCTCTGTGGTTATTTTTGCTAAATAAAAGTTAAATAAACCCCCAAAAAAATTCATCTGTTAATGTGCCTGATCCACCCAAGTTGAATCTGTCCATCATGAGAAATTCCCCCCCAAGGAGTCCCCACTGTAACTTGCTTCCCATACAACTACCTCACCCCCCGACACCTGTGTCTCCGCCATTGTCCACCACCTCCTCAGACAACACTGGTAAATCCACACTGTCAGCACACGGAAACAGCAAAAGGTCTTGCGAATTGGGGCAGAGAATGTTCTGGGCTAGCACATCAGAGAAGGGGTGACTATGGGGTTCCAGGGAGTACGTGACCACATGCAATCTCCATCTAAAAAGTCATGCCACACTTGATCAATCTCATAATTTACGACTGTACCGGTTGATGCTAAATTTTTAAGTTGGGGTCCTGCGTCGTCATTCTAACTCCATCCGGCTGTTGTCACCACCACACACGCTAGCCCAGGGGCTCTCCTCTGGCTCTTCCAGCGAAACCTCCTTGCCCCACCTACAGGCCCACTCTCCAAACAATTGACGTCTTTTTCCTATCTTTCTCTCTCTCCAAACTATTTTTCCGGATAGCTGCCATATACGGTATTAAACGGAGAAGAATACAGAGAACACATGCTACACTTGATAAAGTTCATAATTTACGACTGTACGCGGTTGATGCAACAGTTTTTCAAAAATCCATTCTGGCTGTTGTCACCACCACACACGCTAGCCCAGGGGGCACTCCTCTGGCTCTTCCAGCGAAACCTCCTTCCCCCCAGCCTGACCCCCCCCCCACACCTACAGGCCCACTCTACAAATAATTTAGCCGGATAGGGGACGTATTAGATGTTGTACTGATGTTTTTTTTTGTTCTTCTTTTATCTGCCTCATGACCTGTGATAGGCAGAGCATGGACACGTCCCCCTTAGCTGCAGTGGGAAAGACACTCCCCTGGCCAGAGCAAGCTCTTTTTCCCTTTTCCGTGTTCGAAATATCCATTAAATATAGGGTCCCAAGATAGGGGACGTATACGGTATTAAACTGAGAAGAATCGATACCATACCGGTTGATGCAACAGTTTTGCTAAATCCCATTCTGGCTGTTGTCACCACCCACACGCGCTAGCCCAGGGGGCACTCCTCTGGCTCTTCCAGCGAAACCTCCTTGCCCCACCCTGCCCCCCCCCCACCTACAGGCCCACTCTACAAACAATTTAGCCGGATAGGGGACGTATCCGAAGTTGTACTCATGTTTGTTTTGTTCTTCTTTTATCTGCCTCATGACCTGTGATAGGCAGAGCATGGACACGTCCCCTTAGCTGCAGTGGGAAAGACACTCCCCTGGCCAGAGCAAGCTCTTTTTCCCTTTTCCGTGTTCGAAATATCCATTAAATATAGGGTCCCAAGATAGGGGACATATACGGTATTAACCCCTTCACGCCCAGCGCCGTACATGTACGGCGCTGGGGCGATGCGGACACATGGCGCCCGCTCGCGGGTGCGGCGGGCGTCATGGCCGGCAAGTCTCTGCTGTTTCTAACAGCAGAGACTTGCCGCTACTTACCGCCATCGGCGGCGTCTTCCTGCTTGATTAGATGCCGTGATCACACGTGATCACGGCATCTGGTTGTGTTTCAACCCGAAAGCATTCGCTTCCGGGTGGTGTACAGACACCCCGTGTGGCCAATCGGGGTGTCTGTACACCATATGAAAACTGTAATCCTCGCTGGTGTAATCCTCGCTGGTGAGGATTACAGTTTTCAAAGTGCAATTCTTATTCTGGCCACTAGATGGCAGGCCAGGATAAGAAATGAGCAACTCATGGATTTCTGAGTCTATAGAATCCATAATTGCTCCTAAAGAAAAAAAAAAGCCACAATATATAAGCCCATATTTGAGCTTTCTAATAGTAAAAAAAAAATTTAAAAAAATGTTAAAAAATATATAAAAAATAAAAAAGATGTAAAAGTTCAAATCACCCCCCTTTCCGTATAAGTAAAAAATAAATATATAAATAACAATAAATATAGACATCATGGGTATCACCGTGACCGAAAACGCCCGTACTTTTAAAATATAAAAAAAAAATTCCAATACGGCAAATTGTGTGGCGGAAAAAAGCGTCCAAATGGCGATTTGCCGTTTTTTGTCGCTTTTTTTTTTCTAAAAAAAAATAAATAAAAAGTGATCAAAAAGTCATACACACCCCAGAATGGTATCAATAAAAACTTCAGATCGTCCCGCAAAAAATGAGCCCCTATACAGCTCTTGTACACTAAATACCAAAAAGTTATAGGGGTCAAGATTTGACAAGGAAAAAAAAAAAAAAAAAAAGGGCAACTTTCTAATTATTTTATCACTATGAAAACGCAGGAAAAACTATACATATTAGGTATTGCCGGATTCGTACTGAACAGTAGAATTAAAGTAACAGATCAGTTTTAATGCACATCGAACGCTGTAAATAAGAAACCCGTAGAACTGTAGCGGAATAGCGTTTTCTTTGCAATTTCACCCCGTTTGAAATTTTTTTCCCGCTTCCCACTACACCGAATGCAATATTAAATGGTGGCGTTGGAAAGTACAACTTGTCCCGCAAAAAACAAGCCCTCATACAGCTATGTGAACAGAAAAATAAAAGCGTTATGGCTGTTTGAAGGCAGGGAGCGCAAAACGAAAATGCAGAACCGAAAAAAGCTCCGGGGGTGAAGGGGTTAAACTGAGAAGAATCGATACCATACCGGTTGATGCAACAGTTTTGCTAAATCCATTCTGGCTGTTGTCACCACCACACGCGCTAGCCCAGGGGGCACTCCTCTGGCTCTTCCAGCGAAACCTCCTTGCCCCACCCTGCCCACCCCCACCTACAGGCCCACTCTACAAACAATTTAGCCGGATAGGGGACGTATCCGAAGTTGTACTCATGTTTGTTTTTGTTCTTCTTTTATCTGCCTCATGACCTGTGATAGGCAGAGCATGGACACGTCCCCTTAGCTGCAGTGGGAAAGACACTCCCCTGGCCAGAGCAAGCTCTTTTCCGTGTTCGAAATATCCATTAAATATAGGGTCCCAAGATAGGGGACGTATACGGTATTAAACTGAGAAGAATCGATACTGCACCGGCTGATGCTAGAGCATTTCCAAATGCATTACGGCTGTTGTCACCACCACACACGCTAGCCCAGGGGGCACTCCTCTGGCTCTTCCACCGAAACCTCCTTGCCCCCCACCTACAGGCCCTCTCTCCAAACAATTTACCCCTGGTAGGGGGACGTATTAGATATTGTACTGATTCTGAATTGCCTCCTGCGATAGACGGGAATGGAACCCAGATCAACTGCTTGGGAAGTAGCTATGCTCACCACTATACCACCAGCAGGCACAGCAATTGATAAGAACAGATACTAAACTTGATTTCAGCTGCAGTGCCAGCATGAGCAGTGGTGTCACCTGCAGGCGGTGATGGACCTTCTTTGCACCTAGTTGGGTGCTTCCCTAACATGTGATGGGCATGTGCCTCACCTTTCTTGGTCTGGGTGAGCACAATTGCCATGAGGGTAACCACCAGGCTGTTGCCTGAGGATTTGGGGTAATGGTGGGATTAAGCAGCCTCAGAGGCATCCATGCATGCTGCCCCTGCTGTTTCCTGTCCATTTCCGTGGTGTTTCCATCATTTTCTGAGGTTTCTAGGTTTTCAGGCAAACTTCCCTGTGAAGAGCTTTGGTCCCCCGCAAAAATGCTCGAGTCTCCCATTGACTTCAATGGGGTTCGTTACTCGAAAAATTTGTCTCGAATAACGAGCACCTGAGCATTTTAGTACTCGCTCATCTCTAGTCACCACCCATCTTGAAAAGTTTCCCCCCTACCATATACTAATGTGCCACAAACAGGAAGTTAATATCACCAACCATTCTCATTTTATTTAGGTGTATCCATATAAATGGCCCACCCTGTATATATATATATTTATATATATATATATATAGATATATAGATATAAAACTGTCTTTTTGGACAATCAGAATCTCCTATTTATGGCCACCTTTAAGATTTATATCGCTAGACATTCTAGACCTATGTTCTTACTCAACATCAGCACAACCTACATCACAGCATGGGGGCATTGGCCCTATACTAGCTAGGCCTTTAATTCCCATCTTTAGATCATTACTAGACATTTACTGTATACGAAGACCTCAAACTTACAGGAAAAACTTGTTCATATCCAGACACAGGATACAGGTTTTGGAGGAATTCCTCCAGCTGGACATCTTTGTGAAGCACTCTTATTGTTGAAGGAAACAATTTCCATAATGAGACCGTAATACAGAACAGCAATGTGTGAATTCCCTATTATAAGAAGGTAGAAATGTTCAGGAAACATTTACATTTTACATTCCTTATATATATAAATATATATATATATATATATATATATATATATATAATATATAAAGCTGAGTGTATGTGTGTGTGTGTGTGTGTGTGTATGTCCGCTAAAGGAATCCGCACCGCTGCAGCTACAGTCACAAAATTTGGCACACAGGCACATCAGGTGTCTGGGAAGGTTTTAGAACAGTTTTCAGCTCTCCAGGACGTACAGTTCCTGAGATATTCCCAAAAACATGCATTAGCCAATAGTAGCCTGGTCACATGACCCTTATCAGCCAATAGAAGCTCACAGGCACACACCAGGTTTCTATGACAACCTAGCCAGTTCACTGCTGTAGGTCTGCAGGCAGAGCACTGTGGATGACAATGGTAAAGGGGAATTCCGGTTATCATAATTATAACTTATGTTTTAGACTAACTCATCATCAATCATTACCTCATATAATGTAAATTTCACATATTTACTGTTCAGTAGTAATAAAAGATGTTTTCTTCCACTGCTACCCACCTTCCTCCTAAATTACTATGGCATCGACCTGTAATTCAGTCCACCGTCAAAAGAAGGACTTAAAAGCACCACCCCCAGATCCCACTAAGTCAGGCCCCTGACTCAGTCAGGCCACGTCCCTTCCATGCCGCATTTGACCGGGATTAAAACTATAGGTAAAAATCACCTTCTGTCAGCTGCAGGGGTGCGGGGAAGGGTGACTTTCTTCCTACAGCTCATTGCTCAGACTGCACAGTGCTGCTGCTGAGAGTGAGCTGTTCAAAAGGACATCCCCGTGTCCATCCAGGCCTTGCGCATGACAGAGGACAGGGAGTCTGAAAGCCAAACTGTCCAGCCTAAAACAAGACCTCTGGCCACCCTATGTTAGGGTGGCCAGATGTCCGGCTTTAGGCTGGACAGTCCAGTTTTCTGGCTACCTGTTCTCTGTCCGACGCAGTGCCTGGACAGATACAGGGATGTCCACCCTTTCAGTAGCTCACACTCCTCCGTGTCTTCACAGAGCCAGGGGGGCATAGCCTCATGTTTAGTGGTGTGTCTTCATGGGAAATGGGGGCGCTATTTCACGTTTGGGGGAATGGCTGGTGAGGTCTGGCTTTCTGGGGTGAAGACAGTGGCCACTCTAGCTGCTGTGGAGGTCACAGTTAAAGGGGCGGGCTGCTGTAGAGGTCACTGTTAAAGGTGCGGGCTGCTGTAGAGATCACTGTTAAAGGGGTGGGCCGCTGTAGAGGTCACTGTCAAAGGGGCAGGCCGCTGTAGAGGTCACTGTTAAAGGGGCGGGCAGCTGTAGAGGTCACTGTTAAAGGGACGGGCTGCTGTAGAGGTCACTGTTAAAGGGGGTGGGCTGCTGTAGAGGTCACTGTTAAAGGGGCGGGGTGCTGTAAAGGTCACTGTTAAAGGGGCGTGCTGCTGTAGAGGTCACTGTTAAAGGGGCGGGCTGCTGTAGAGGTCACTGTTAAAGGGGTGGCTGCTGTAGAGGTCACTGTTAAAGGGGCGGGCACTGTAGAGATAACTCTCGATATCTTTTAACGACACACACACACACACAAACAGTAAATGAAATAAATGAAATATACCCGGGCGAAGCCGGGTCCTTCAGCTAGTCTAATATATAAAGCTGAGTGTATGTGTGTGTGTGTGTGTATGTCCGCTAAAGGAATCCGCACCGTTGCAACTACAATCACAAAATTTGGCACACAGGTACATCAGGTATCCGGGAAGGTTTTAGAACGGGTCTCAGCTCTCCAGGACGTACCGTTCCTGAGATATTACCAAAAAATGCATTAGCCAATAGAAGCCTGGTCACATGACCCTTATCAGTCAATAGAAGCTCATAGGCAGTTAGCCTCCACACACATCAGGTTTCCGTAACAACCTGGCCAGTTCTCTACTGTAGGTTTGCTTTAAAGGGGCAGAGCGCTGTGGATGACACTGTTAAAGAGGTATTCCGGCTACCATAAATATACTTTATGTTTTAGACTAATTCATCATCAATTATTACCTCATATAATGTAAATTTCAAACATTTACAGTTCAGTAGTAATAAAAGATGTTTTCTTCCACTGCTATTCACCTTCCTCCTAAATTACTATGGCATCGACCTGTAATTGAGGCCATCTTCAAAAGAAGGATCTAAAAGCTCCACTCCCCGGTCCTACTAAGTCACACCCCTGTTAAAGGGGTGGGCTGCTGTGGAGGTCACTGTTAAAGGGGCGGGCAGCTGTTGAGGTCACTGTTAAAGGGGCGGGCTGCTGTAGAGGTCACTGTTAAAGGGGTGGGCTGCTGTGGAGGTCACTGTTAAAGGGGCGGGCAGCTGTAGAGGTCACTGTTAAAGGGGCAGGCTGCTTTAGAGGTCACAGTTAAAGGGGCGGGCACTGTAGAGGTCACTATATCTTTTAACGTCACACACACACAAACAGTAAATGAAATAAATTAAGTATACCCAGGCGAAACCGGGTCCTTCAGCTAGTATATATATATATATATATATATATATATATATATATATATATATATATATATATACATTTATTAAAATTGCAATATATTTAACTGTTTAATGTGCCATGACATATCTACAACTTACCCTCCCTTCATTTAAGAGCTTTAAATAAATTGCTTTACTATGATGTAGATAACAGGATAATTCTATTGCATCTGAAAATTTTGAACAGTTGGGTTTTCCAAAAATAAAACAACGCTTCTATTAATATTGAATCTGCTTTCATATTTAGAAATTAGCATATTATAGAAGCTTATGGGAGATTTATTTCACGATTTATTTAGGTAGGCTGTAAAGCTTTGATGCTTGTCGGTATTGATGTATTCAAACATGTTATGGAAGGAAAACATAGAGAAGAGTGAATTTAAGGAAAATCTGATTCGGCTTATTTGCCGCATTTAACAAAAAATTCACTTTGTCACAAAGCACATTTCTTTGTATGTAAAGGGCACAATGATGAGCTATCATTTAGGTCTTTTAGGAGTTAAAGGTATTCTGGTAAAGTAACTTAATTTTTGAAAAACTGCATTAAGGTTGGAAGCTGTGACCCAACCAGAACCCATAGGTATAAATATAATCAGAGCTTCATTTTACCTTGTAATCCATTTGTCTAGTTCCTGTGTGAGCCTACAACACACTGAGAGTATCATGGCACCAGATCTTCCCTCACAAAACTACAATCCCCACAATGCCTAGCTTTCCTTCTGTGAGACTGTGCTAGTTGAGTGTTGATGATTTTTGATTTTCTGCCTGATCTCACAGTGCAGTCACGCAGTTATATTTATAGTAACCAGATATCCCCTTTAACTCCTTCAACCCTGGGCCTGTTTTCACCTTTCTGCCCAGGCCATTTTTTGCAAATCTGACATGTGTCACTTTATGTGGTAATAACTTTGGAACGCTTTTACTTATGCATGCCATTCTGAGATTGTTTTCTCGTCACATATTGTGCTTCACGACAGTAGTAAATTTTTGGCAAAATATTTCATTTTTATTTTTTAAAAAATATCAAATTTACCAAAAATTTGGAAAAATTTCCAAATTTCCAAATTTCAATTTCTCTACTTTCAAAATACATAGTAATACCTCCAAAAATAGTTATTATTTTACATTCCCCATATGTCTACTTTATGTTGGCATCATTTTATAAATGTCATTTTACTTTTTTAGGACGTTAGAGGGCTTAGAAGTTTAGAAGCCATTTTTCAAATTTTCACCAAATTTTCCAAAACCATTTTTTTAAGCACCAATTCAGATATAAAGTGATTTTGAGGGGCTTACATAATAAAACCCCCCATAAATGACCCCATTTTAGAAACTACACCCATCAAATTATAAAAAAACTGCTGTTACAAACTTTGTTAACCCTTGAGGTGTTCCACAAGAATTAAAGGAAAATGAAGGTGAAATTTCAAAATTTCACTTTTTTGGTAGATTATTCATGTTAATAATTTTTTTCTTGCAACACAGTAAGGGTTAAACTAAACCTCAATATACATTGCTCTGATTCTGCAGTTTACAGAAATACCCCATATGTGGTGGTAAACGTCTCTATGGGTTTGTGGCAGTGGTCAGAAGGAAAGGAGTGCCATATGGATTTTGGAGGCAGATTTTGCTAGAATAGTTTTTAGGCACCATTTTGTAATTGAGAGACCCTGACGTACCCCTAGAGTGGAAACCCTCAAAAAGTGACCCCATTTTGGAAACTACACCCTTCAACAAATATATTAAGGGGGGTACTGGCCACTTTGACCCCCTAAGTGTTTTACGGAATTTGGAAACACTTGGCTGTGAAAATGAAAAATTTCATTTCTTCCAATAAAATGTTGCTTTAGCCCCAAATTATTTGTATTTTCATAAGGGGTAACAGGAGAAAATCACCCCATAATTTGTTACCCATATTCTCCTGAATACGGCAACACCCCATATGTTGTGGTAAACTGATGTGGGGGCACATGGCAGGACTCAAAACAGAAGAAGAGCCATATGGATTTTACAACACAGATTTTGATGGAATGGTTTGCGGGAGCCACTGATTTTTATTTTTTTGAGTTATTGTCTTATGTGGGGGCTCGTTTTTTGCAAGATGAGCTGATGTTTTCATTGGTACTATTTTGGGGTACATAAGACTTTTTGATCGCTTGGTATTACACTTTTTGTGAGGCAAAAGGGAAAAAATGGCTGTTTTGGCATAGTTTTTTAAACAATTTTTTTACAGCATTCGTCTGGGGGGCCATCTCATGTAATATTTTTATAGAGCAGGTTGTTACGGACGTGGCGATACCAAATATGTCTAACTTTTTTATTTTTGGAAAGTTTTACACATTAGATGCATTTTTGAACAGAATAAAATCTTTATTTTGTGTTGCCATTTTCAGAGAGCCATATTTTTTTCAGTTTTCGGGCGATTGTCTCAGGTAGGGTATCATTTTTGCAGGACAAGATGACGGTTTGATTGGTACCATTTTGGGTCAAATACGCCTTTTTGATCGCTTGCTATTACACTTTTTGTGAGGTAAGAGGGAAAAAAATGGTTGTTTTGGCATAGTTTTTTTTTTTTTTTTGCAGCATTCACCTGGGGGGCCATCTCATGTAATATTTTTATAGAGCAGGTTGTTACGGACGTGGCGATACCAAATATGTCTAACTTTTTTATTTTTGGAAAGTTTTACACATTAGATGCATTTTTGAACAGAATAAAATCTTTATTTTGTGTTGCCATTTTCAGAGAGCCATATTTTTTTCAGTTTTCGGGCGATTGTCTCACGTATGGTATCATTTTTGCAGGACAAGATGACGGTTTGATTGGTACCATTTTGGGTCAAATACGCCTTTTTGATCGCCTGCTATTACACTTTTTGTGAGGGAAGAGGGAAAAAAATGGCTATTTTGGCATAGTTTTTTTAACAATTTTTTTACAGCATTCGTCTGGGGGGCCATCTCATGTAATATTTTTATAGAGCAGGTTGTTACCGACGCGGCGATACCCAATATGTCTAACTTTTTTATTTTTGGAAAGTTTTACACATTAGATTTATTTTTGAACAGAATAAAATCTTTTTTTTTTTTGTGTTGCCATTTTCTAAGAGCCATATTTTTTTATTTTTTTGTCGATTGTCTTAGGTAGGGTATCATTTTTTGCGGGACGAGATGACGATTTTATTAGTACCATTTTGGGGTAAATACGCCTTTTTTATCGCGTAGTATTACACTTTTTGTGGGGGAAGGTGACCAAAAAATGGCTGTTTTGGCACTGTTTTTATTTTTTACTGTGTTCACCTGGCGGGATGTATTATGGGATATTTTTATAGAGCCGGTCGATACGGACGCGGCGATACCTAATATGCCTACTTTTTTTTTTTCTTTTTTTTAACATTTTTTTTACTTTATTGGGGGGAAAATGGCGTTTTTCTTTTTTTTTACTTGCAACTTCTATTATTATTATTTTGAACTTTATTTTTTAACTTTTTTTCACCTTTTTTTCAACTTTTGGGGGTCTGATCCCCTGCACAATGCATTACATTACTGTTGTACTGTAATGCATTGGCTGTAAGTGTATTACTCACAGTAATACACTTACAGCCTGCTTCCTGTGCGATCCAGGGGGCTGGATCACACAGGCTCGTATGGATGGCAGCCACGATGCCTAAGGAAGGCATCGGGCTGCCATCCAAGCCATCGGTTCCCCGTCACAGCAGCGCGGGGACCCGATGGCCCCCCCTCGCCATCCTGAATATGCGCACACCTCATGTGCCGCGGTCAGCGCTGACCGCGGCACATGAAGGGTTAATGCGCCGGCATCGGTGTTTTTACCTGGGCACTGCCGCACCCCCGCCGCTGATCGGGCGGGCGCAGCTCCTGCACCCGCCCGATCAGCACGCCGTACCTGTACAGCGCTGGGCAGCAAGTCACGTCCCGCTGCGCCGTACATGTACGGCGCTGGGCGGGAAGGGGTTAATCAGGTTAAAAAAACAAAGCAAAAAAAACCCTTATCCATTTCATTGTGTAGATGCCGTTGCGGCTTTTGGTGACATGATAAGTTCATCACGCTGGCTGGTGTGGTGACGTCATTATATTACAGCCCTCCAGCTTTCGTGCGGCATCTTCTATCAAGATGGCCGCAATGTCTTCATTGTGTGCAAATAGATGAGGTGAGTATATATTTTTTATTTCTACTGCCATTTTAGGGTAAATTTATTTGTTACCATGAGGAAATTCAGCTTTGCAGCAAATCATATTTTTCCTGAAATTCAGATTCAATTCATTTGACTTCAATTCGCTAAACACTAGAAAACAGCTTCCTAGCTTGTTTTCAAGTTTTATCATAGACTCCCCGTTTTTTAAGGTACTGTTCATGTGGCTTCACTCATGGCTTTTTTTTAAACATTACATTATTGACAACATTTAACTTTTTTCCATTTTTTTGTGAAGCCAGATGCTACATTCAATTGTATAGTGAAATGTTAACACTTGATTGGTCACCAATACACCTTATATGACATTCATTAAGAGGCCATAGGCCAAGCCATCACCTTTAGGGATGGTTCACACGAACACGCCGTCCTTTGCGGATCCACAAAACATGGATGCAGCTGTATTATGGTTTTTATACCTGAAGTTGAACACCATTAAAAAAACATGCAAAAAAAATGCAGAAATGTTAGTTACTTTATAGGTGCCCTATTGAAAAAGTACAACTCATCTAAAAACAAAAAACAAAAATGACTCTAGGAATATGATGAAAAAACAAAAAAAATGCTTGGGACTCAAACTAGGCTGGTCAAAGCTGGGTTAAACACACTACAGACTAGCTTTCTTTGAGGTATTTTGGTAACTTTTTTGCTTTTTGTGGGTCGATAGCAGTTTTTCTTTAGGTTTCTCAACAGGACATCAAAATGTTACAAATGTAACTAAATGAAAAACTTTACCAAGAAAGCTTGTAAAAAGTGCATGACATTTTTGCAAAAAGAAATTGAATAATAAGATGTGTGGCTCAAAGGATTACTAAACACAGAAAATGCTCAAAAAAATCTCCTAGCCCTTCCACCCTTCTCTCTGTGTCCCAGGAGGTTGTCCCTGTCCTTCCTCCTCCTCCTTACAGCATTGTGACAAACTGTAAGACAAATACCTGAAACAGGAGCCTCCCTGCTGTGTTCTTTCTGCAATAGGAGAAACATATATTTAAGCCACACCCCCTCAATTAGTCTCCAGCCAAAGATATGACAAATCACCAGGGGTTTAACCCTTTGTTCTCTGGAGGCTTTCTTGAAGACTGTGTCAGGAGCATGCAGAGAGTGGTGCAGATTGACAATGAGAGCAATTATGGTTCTGTTAGCATTCATTTTGAGGCTTATTGTACCTATAACTTCTTCCTGGCACACATGTACATCATCAGCTCGAAAAATAGAAATATCTACATATGTATCTTATTTTACGTAACTGCAATCGTATTAGTGTAATTCAGTTGTTTAGAAGTACAAAAAGTGAAAAGTTCTACACAAACAAACCTAGGTTAAGTAAAGAATGACCTCCTTTCTACTATTACTGTGTTCTCTAGCAGCAAATCAAAGCCCATAGGGCCTATGTGATCTCCTATTGACTCTTAGATTCATTGGTAATATACAGTCACAAATGGTTGAGCTATATAGCTAATCTGAACTCTAGACCTTCACACTACGAGGTCTGCTCCTCCCATAATAAGTATCTGAATTGGAAGACAGTAGTAGATAGATAGTAACTGTAGAATGTATGAATACTTTTTTGGTACGTGACTTCAAAAATTGACTCCTGTTCAATCACTGCTAATTGAATGTGTTTTTCATATTTTTCTATATGGTGTCCTTGTAAATATTGCATATTTGTTGGATGAATCAGTGCTGGAAGCACATGCCCTCTGCCCTAATGTTTCCAACCTTGAGCATTCCACTGGTGACACACCATCTCTTTTACCGGATTACTCTTTACATGGCTCATCTTTGTCTACAGAGGTCAGGAAACTGGCCTCTCGTTCATGTTTTGTTATTGTCAACTGAGCATACTTAAAAAAACAACAAAAATAAACTGTTCTCCTGCTAAAAAATAAATAAATAAATAAAGAGTCTGCAAATAAACAGAAAAAGCAATGATGGGACCATGGTTGACTGCAGTTTACAGTAACTTAAGAGTTTTTATATATCTGGTGAAATCAAGATTAAAAAGAAGGCGCCATTAGAAACTTACCTATTGTTTAAATAAAGTTTCAATATTTTTAAAGAATTTTTGTTAAGGTTATTTTTTTTTAATTTTCCACTCAACAACTTCTCAGTCTCTCCAGATTACTTTACTCAGCTATCTGTTTATCATTTCAGGCAGGATTACAATGGCATATATCAACTATATATAGATAACACAGGATACTCCAATCACAATAAGTGATATCACAGCGTATCTGCTGCCTAAAAAAACTTCTATACAAGTCAATGAGGTCCCTCCTGTCAACTGTCCCATGGTGGCTGCATATCTCTGTAAATGCTGTTAAGAACACTTCAATCAAGATGGCTGCCCCCATAGTCATGTTCAGGAAATAGAGTAAAACAATCAGGAAATACAAAAATATTAGAAAAAAGAATGTGTGTTACACATTCCCTTTAAGAGTATGTCCACACAGGAAGTTAATTGCAATGGAGAAATAAATTGCAGATTTGCCAAAATAATTGTGGCAAAATACAGTAAATGACAACATCAGAAACATGCAGATTCTGTCACAGCTTTTACTTTGGATTTGCTTTAGATTTCACCATCTAAGTTGCAAAGGGTGAACTCCATAGTGAAAAGCCCTGACATTGACCTGCAGGTCAATTTTCAGCCTACAAAATGGTGGATAGAAAATTCAGAGCGTTTCTGCCATATGCAAACATCCTCTATTATTCACTGTCCTTTGGGGCTTCTGCACTCCTGGCTTCTGTAATATTAGATGTTTAGGCTGTGGATTTTTTGCATGAAATAATAAAAGAAGCAAGCTCCACGACACTCATCCATCTTCATCCAGTCAATTTTCTTTTAATCCAAGAAGTGCACAGGGCACAGGGAAAGGACAGCAGATGGCTACTGGCCCTCGGCTGTTTGACATCTCCTGATGCCTTCTCAAGAATTTTTTGCATGGACTTCTACACAGACGCTGCCTCTCATTGTTTTCAACAAGAATCTGCACTGCTGTTCATATGGCTGCGGATGACTTCTGCATGGATTTTCAAACTACATTGAGAAGGGCCCAATCCGTTCTTAGGGCTTTATCTGAGTGGACATTCCTGGAAACCATCAGCTATAATCTGATATACATAGGCTACACAAGAGTAGAGTCTTAAGAGATTATACATTCTTCATCTGAGCCCTCTACAAGGAGGTATGGTCTTTCTCACAGTGAAGCCACAGGTTACACTCATCTAGAGTAGGCTCTAATTGATGAGTGGAGGCAGATGTAGTAAAGACAGAAGAGTAGTCCAGGGATCAGCAGAGGTCAGCAACAGGTAGACAGTAGGAAAACCAAACCAGCGGGAGGGAAGCATATTCTGGATTATGGATTATTATTATCCAGAATGAGCCAAGTCAGAACTATGAACCAGAAGTAACAGAAGTTAAGAAGTTAATGCAAGAGGTCAAATCTGGGTCTGCAATAGGTTGTGAGACTGGAATAAGCCAAATAGCTAGGTAACTAATTGCTATAACTCAAGTTTAAAAATAAAGACTGTTTTGTCATCTTTGGGTGCTATGTACATGAGATCTGGAAGCCACAGAGAGCCAGTGTGGAGCATCAGGATAGGAGAACGGGCAGATGCAGCAAGCAGCTGCAGCATGGGAGGAGGAGACAGAGTGGGCCTTGAGGTGGGAAAGGTGAGTAACAGTTATAAAATGACTTATGGTAATGGCACCAAGCTGTCTTTGTAGCAGGGGCGTAACTATAGGGGGTACAGAGGTAGCAGTTGCTACCGGGCCCAGGAGCCTGAGGGGGCCCAAAGACCCTTGTGCCGCATAAAAGACATTGGTGTTATAAAAAATTGCATGCTGAGAGGGCTCTGTTAAAGATTTTACACTGGGGCCCAGAATGTTCAAGTTAGTCCTCTGGCTGGAGGGAAGAAGTTAGGTCAAGATTTTGACAAGGCAGGGGAGATGCTGTTTCAATTTTTTGTATCCGGCAGCAGGAAGGCTATGTGCTTCCCATCTCCTTGCCACAAAGCATTGAGGGAAGAAAGGCCTAAGCTGAACTCTTGCACCAGGGCCCATGAGCCTTTTAGCTACGCCCCTGCTTTGTAGACTTGAACTAATGGCACTAAATGGGTGACCTGAAGAACTAAAATGACACATTTATCTGCAGCATTCATCTGTTTAATCAAGAAAAGCAGGGGTGGAGACCAGAGGAAGTGATCGCCACCCCTGCTTTTTTATTTTAATCACAGCTGCAGCTATACTTGCATACTGCAGCTCTAATTACATACTCTCTGTGTATGAGCTAATATTGATCTCCTTATCAGCATATTGGGAGGTCATTTAATGACCTATGCAAGCCGCTAATTAGCCATCGTGAAAGTACCTGTCGTGCTGACAAATTGCCTTTAATGCAAAATCATTTTGAAATAAATTATTCATATTTTTTTTCTCTTTGTTCTTGACTTTGTATTGATACATTTACTATAGAAAATGACATTAGCCATCATTTACTGATAACTTTATTTGTTTATTTTTTTAACAATTAGACATTATGAGGCTAATTTCTATCACTTTATATTTCACAGTTTTGATGTCGATGTCCCTTTAAGAACACATAAATAAGAATTACAAAGTCACCGAGCATCTAAGCTTTTACCATCTGGTCCTAATCAATTCAGATCCATCAGGCAGATATACAGGAAGAATATGAATATTTATCAAATGCATGTAACTTTCAGTTTTCCATTCCAACCTTATCATTCTTTGAGTAATTCTTGTAACAGCTAATTGCACTATACAAGTGCTCGTCCTAACAGCTTTAAAAATTCTATCCCCTATGGCTAAAGTAATTTGCTTACAAAGTGATTGTTCTAATATAGGCACTTTTAAAGCAGAGGCATTTCCAATGTAAAAAAAATGCTGATCACTTGGAAATTATAGATTGGGTATCTGCAAGGAATGTTTGCACAAAAGCTTGTAAGGCAGTGTGTCAGAAATTCTGTTACATTAAAGGTGTAAAATTAAACTACTTTTATACAGTTTTTTATATCTATACATTCAATTGAATTAATATTTATCAAATTATATTTCTTACAGAAGCTAAAATGTTATATAAATTTTAAATACTAATTATAATATGTAACACACTGCCACCTAGTGGATCGAATTACACTTTTATGCAAAGTAAATGAGACACTTGGGGTATATACCGGGTTTCATCCTTTATCATTGTACCATTGTTGTTGCTTAGAGGAAGGAAAGCAGTTTAATTCTCTTTAGCTGCTAAGTATTGCAACAGATAATGTTGTGGCTCATGAATTGATTAGCATTATTGATGTCTACCTGCATATAATGCTTGCTTACTATTCACAGATTATACTAAGCATTGTGTGCATTTTGGGTAAGTGGCTATTTATTATTAAAAACTAAATTTAAAGGGGAGAAAGGAGCAGTTAAATGTGCTCACTAGCTTCAGAACACGTATATTTAAAATAGTTATCCAGCCGGTAAAAATGTGTAAAAAAAAGTTAGAATGGATTAAAAGTTTAAAAACAGACAAAAAACGCTCCAATCCTGGTGTATCTTGGGTCCCCCATTCCTCCACTGGTCTCTACTGTGTGATCCCTCTCAACACAGGAAATGTGAGCACTAAGCCAATGGCTGATTACTGGTGAGTTTTTGAGTTTTCCCATATATTTATTCCTATGCTCTTTCGGATTTACATTAAGTAATTTTAATTAGATTAAAATAATTCAATGTATCTAGTCTTGAGAAGAAAGAACATGATGATGGCATGGGTGGGGTGGGCCGGGTGGGCCGGCCCATCCCATTTACCATTTTTTACACCTGTTATAGGCGTAGAAAGAGATCTAAATTTAAGACAGGAAGCTCTCTTACATTAAGAACTGGCGGACGATCCTCTTCATAACTTCGGCAGTAAATGTGGCCCAGAGTGTTTAAAAACATACTGCACCATTGCATGTGTTATGTTTTTCCATATTAGAAAGCTTCCAAAAATTGTCCCTTATTGTGGACCAATAGTGTTTAAACAGAAGGCCAGGATGAAGGGTAGGCATCTGCCGAGGGCACCACCTTGCGGGGGATGCGCAATCATGGTTGCATCTGCAGCCTTTCAGCCTCATGTCCCTAGGCCTGAAGCCTATGAGGCAGTAGAATGGCGTGAGAGGTCATGATGACATCACCGTTACCTCCTGCGCTGGGTCTTGAGCAGTGATGTCATTAGGGCTGTCTGTGCTGGGAAGCAGCAACTCAGGCCACAGATCAGAAGAGCTCTGTGGTCTGCAGCACAGATGGCGGGGAATGGTTTTGGTGAGTGTTTTTTGTTTTACTTCTAAACATCTACCCTACTGGGGCACCATGGAAGAGGGTGAGTGGAGCATTATATACCTGGTATTACAGAGGGAGCATTATATTCCTGGCACTAAAGAGGGGAAGATTATATGCAGTATCTAGCACTACAGTGGGGAAATGATATACCGGGCACTATTGAGGGGGGCATTATATACTTGGCCCTACAAAGGGGAGGATTATATACTGACACTACAGAGGGAAGCATTATACACCTGACACTACAGAGGGGGGTCATAATATATTGAAATAGAATCTAAAAAAAATCCAGAAAATCACATTGTATGATTTTAAATAATTAATTTGCATTTTATTGCATGAAATAAGTATTTGATCACCTACCAACCAGCTAGAATGTTTGAACCTGTTTGAACTTGTTACCTGTATAAAAGACACCGGTGCACACACTCAATCAATCACACTCCACCATGGCCAAGAACAAAGCTGTCTAAGGACAACAGGGACAAAATTGTAGACGTGCACAAGGCTGGTATGGGCTACAATGTAATAAGCAAGCAACTTGGTGAGGAGGCATCAACTGTTGTGGTAATTATTAGAAAATGGAAGAAACACAAGATGACTGTCAATCTTCCACGGTCTGGGGTTCCATGCAAGATCTTGCCTTGTGGGGTAAGGATGAGAAAGGTTAGAAATCAGCCCAGAACTACATGAGATGACCTGGTCAATAACCTAAAGAGAGCTGGGACCACAGTCTCAAAGATTACCTTTTGTAACACACTATGCCATCATGGATTAAAATCCTGCAAGACATGCAAGGTCCCCCTGCTGACGCCAGCACATGTCCAGGCCTGTTTGAAGTTCACCAATGACCATCTAGATGATCCAGAGGAGGCATAGGAGAAGTTCATGTGGTCAAATGACACCAAAATAGGACTTTTGGTATCAACTCTACTCGCCATGTTTGGAGGAAGAAGAAGAATGAGTACAACCCCAAGAACACCATCCCAATCATGAAGCATGGGGGCACAAACATACTTTGGGGGTTCTTTTCTGCAAAGTGGACTGGATGACTGAACCATATTGAAGGGAGGATGGATGGGACCATGTATCGTTAAATTTTGGCCAACAACCTCCTTCCCTCAGTAAGGGCAGTGAAGATGGGTAGTGGCTAGGTCTTCCAGCATGACAATGACCCAAAACCAGGGGCGGATTGGCCATAGACCATACAGGGAAATTTCCCGGTGGGCCAATACCCAGGGGGCCACTTAAGCCCTTTTTATGGCCGCAGGCCAGGTACATAATGATCTCATCCTCAATGGCCACGGGTGCCCTCCTAAACTCATGATAGTGATACAGTTTAATAGTGTGGTTGGGGTGGCAGCATTTTGTACTGCCCTATGGTAATTGGTTCTGCTGGGGTAGTATTCTGTGTTGCACTACGGTATTGCAGGCCCTGCCTACTTCTGTTATCCCTGCCTAATTGTTTTAGCCCATCTCCTGTCAATTTGGACTCGCCTACAACATGGGGCCACTTTTAGTTTTTTTTCCAGGGCCACTTTAAGTTCCCAGACCGCCCCTGCCCAAAACACACAGCCAGGGCAACTAAGGAGTGGCTCTGTAAGAAGCATTTTGAGGTCCTGGAGTGGCCTAGCAAGTCTCCAAACCTGAACCCAATCAAAAATCTTTAGAGGGAGCATAAATGTAACCCAGCAACAACCCCAAAACCTGAAAGACCTGTAGAAGATCTGTATGGAGGAGTGAGCCAAAATCTCTGCTACAGTCTGTGCAAACATGGTCAGGAACTACAGGAAAAGTTTGACCTCTGTAATGCAAACAAAGGTTTCTGTACCAAACATTAAGTCCGGTTTTTGTATTCAATCAAATACTTATTTCATGCAATAAAATGCATGAAATAAGTAAAATGCAAATTAATTATTTAAAAATCATACAATGTAATTTTCTGGATTTCTTTTTTTAAGATTCTGTCTCTAACAGTTGAAATGTACCCACGAGAAACAGGACAGACCTCTCCATTCTTTGTAGGTGGTAAAACTTGCAAAATCACCAGTGTATTAAAGACCGTACTTATTGTCCCTGCTGTAGATACAGTGGGGAAAAAAAAGTATTTAGTCAGCCACCAATTGTGCAAGTTCTCCCACTTAAAAAGATGAGGTCGGCCTGTAATTGACATCATAGGTAGACCTCAACTATGAGAGACAAAATGAGAAAACAAATCCAGAAAATCACATTGTATGATTTTTAAATAATTTATTTGCAAATTATGGTGGAAAATAAGTATTTGGTCAATAACAAAAGTTCATCTCAATACTGTGTTATATATCCTTTGTTGGCAATGACAGAGGTCAAACATTTTCTGTAAGTCTTCACAAGCTTGGCACATACTGTTGTTGGTATGTTGGCCCATTCTTCCATGCAGATCTCCTCTAGAGCAGTGATGTTTTGGGGCTGTCGCTGGGCAACACAGACTTTCAACTCCCTCCAAAGGTTTTCTATGGAGTTAAAATATGGAGACTGGCTAGGCCACTCCAGGACCTTGAAATGCTTCTTACGAAGCCACTCCTTTGTTGCCCTGGTGGTGTTCTTGGGATCATTGTCATGCTGAAAGACCCAGCCACGTTTCATTTTCAATGCCCTTGCTGATGGAAGGAGGTTTGCCCTCAAAATCTCATGATACATGGCCCTATTCATTCTTTGATGTACAAGGACCAGTCATCCTGGTCCCTTTGCAGAGAAAAAGCCCCAAAGCATGATGTTGCCACCCCCATGCTTCACAGTAGGTATGGTGTTCTTTGGATGCAACTCAGCATTCACTCTCCTCCAAACACGACGAGTTGTGTTTCTACCAAACAGTTCTACTTTGGTTTCATTAGACCATATCATATTCTCCTAATACTCTTCTGGAACATCCAAATGCTCTCTAGCAAACTTCAGACGGGCCTGGATATGGACTGGCTTAAGCAGGGGGACATGTCTGGCACTGCAGGCTCTGAGGCCCTGGCGGCATAGTGTGTTACTGACAGTAGCCGTTGTTACGTTGGTCCCACAGTTCTTGTGATCATTTTGACCCCACGAGGTGAGATCTTGCGTGGAGCCACTGATCGAGGGAGATTATCAGTGGTCTTGTATGTCTTGCATTTTCTAATTATTGCTCCCACAGTTGATTTCTTCATACCAAGCTGCTTCCCTATTACAGATTTAGTCTTCCCAGCTTGGTGCAGGTCTACAATTTTGTTTCTGGTGTCTTTCGATAGCTCTGTGGTCTTCACTATAGTGGAGTTTGGAGTGTGACTGAGGTTGTGGACAGGTGTCTTTTATACTGATAACAAGTACAAACAGGTGCCATTACTACAGGTAATGAGTGGAGGACAGAGAAGCCTCTTAAAGAAGAAGTCACAGGTCTGTCAGAGAACTTGAACAATTGGTGGCTGACTAAATACTTTTATTTCCCACTATATACACATGGGATGTACATTGACACTACAGGGAACATAATAAAGGGGGAACTACTGGGATGTTATAACTAAAGAGGGACATTAGACCTTCAGGGGGCACTTCAGGGCGAGCATTATGAATACTGGGGACACTATGGTGGAAATATTACTATTGGGGGTACTGTGGGGGCATTTTTATTATTGGCCCCAATATGGAAGGCATTGCTACTAATGAGAGCACTCTTTGGGAGTATTATTACTATTGGTGGCACTATTAATAATGAGGGAAGTCTAGGAGCATTATTATTATCGGGGCCTATCTGTATAGCACTGTTATTTATCACAGTTGTAATAGAGTTTGCGGGCATAGGGGAGTACAGTGGGCACATTATTGGGAGTAGCAGCAAGATCACAGTGGCCATACATTGGTGGCTGATTTGGAGGTCTGTATAAATTTGGAGGCTGATCTGGGGTATGTATAAATTTGGTGGCTGATCTGGGGTCTGTATACATTTGGAGGCTGATTTGTAAAACCTGCCACGATCCCCAATCTACTTTGTGCCATTTAATAATACTGGTGTCTTCTTATTTGGCAAATGGGCTGCACAACCACAACCAAAGACATCTGTGCATGATGTTTTGGACAGAATGGAGAAGAAAAGGAAAATTAACAACTTAAATCCATGGAGATGTGCCTGTAAATTATTGGATCTGCCCTGCCAGGAAGGGAGATGGTACAATGTGTGTGCTCCATCTAGGGCACAGAAATACCTTGTTCCTGCCCTGTTTAAACACACACAGTTTTAAAAACGGGGCTTATTGGAACTTAACTTGGGTAGATCCCTCTCCCTGTTTATACAAACACACATTAATGTCATAAGAAAGAGCGGCTTGTTTTGCACAAGGGTCCAAAAATTATGCATTAACGGGGGCAGAATGCCTGCCCGTATTTTTACACACACGTGTTAATTGTCAGAACAAAGAGTGGCTTGTTCTATAGAAGTCTGGAAAAATTTTCCCTTTTAATCTGGAGCAGCAGAAGTACAGTGTTGATGTGAAAAGTGTAGGGTAATAGCGGCATGTGCTAATCATGGAAGAGAAAAATATAACAGTATGCCTCACCAGACACAGCAAAATATCACGGAAAAAAGGGACGCTAAAACACAATTTTATTATCATGTATTATCTTAAAAGAAGGGGGAAGATAATAATGCTAACAAGGATAACCAGTAGAGATGAGCGAGTAGTGTTCGATCGAGCCGGTATTCGATCGAATACTACGCTATTCGGCATACTCGATTTCAATCGAGTATAACGGCGATGGCGCACTTAGAATTCGTTTCCCCTCCCACCTTCCCTGGCGCTCTTTTTCCACCAATCAACATGCAGGGGGGGTATGACAGGCACGCTGAGCACGCTGGCAGCGCGAAAACAGCGTCTACATGGATTGGCTGGAAAAACCATGTGACCTCGAATATTAAAAACTCAGCTCTTCCTGCTCGTACGCATATGCTGCGTGAACTTAGTCAGGGACAGAGGCTGGAGAAGGGACAGACAGGTTTTAGCAGTTGGACAGGCAGGAGCGTGATTAAAAGCCCTTATCAGGGCTACTATAGTGCAGTACAGTGATAGCTTTACTACAATATACAGTCTGCAGAGAACAATTGCTGTATTCAGGGATAGCTGCTGGAGTAGGGACAGAGAGAGGCATTAGTGGTGTATTAGGTGCTCTGCTACATACCAAACTATATTTGGCACTACTGTTCAGCGTTCTTTTTGGCTGAAAAACCCTGTTATATAACTAGTGTGTATATGCACCATCTGATCTGGCAGTATACGGCTGTGAATTTTATTTTATTTTTTTAAATACAGTTTATTTGGCTCTAGTGTTCTGGGTTCTGTGTGCCTGCAATACCCTTTTTGTATACCAGGTGTAAATACCCACCGTCTGTTAAGTTAGTAAACGGCTGTGTACCTTGAAATATACAATATCTAGGCCATTTAATAGGCCACTGTACTGTGCGTTCTCTTGCTAAATTATCTCACATACCTGGTGTAAATACCCACCGTCTGTTCAGTTACTACACGGCTGTGTACCTTGAAATATACAATATCTAGGCATTTTAATAGGCCACTGTACTGTGCGTTCTCTTGCTAAATTATCTCACATACCTGGTGTAAATACCCACCGTCTGTTCTGTTACTACACGGCTGTGTACCTTGAAATATACAATATCTAGGCATTTTAATAGGCCACTGTACTGTGCGTTCTCTAGCTAAATTATCTCACATACCTGGTGTAAATACCCACCGTCTGTTCAGTTACTACACGGCTGTGTACCTTGAAATATACAATATCTAGGCCATTTAATAGGCCACTGTACTGTGCGTTCTCTTGTTAAATTATCTCACATACCTGGTGTAAATACCCACCGTCTGTTCTGTTACTACACGGCTGTGTACCTTGAAATATACAATATCTAGGCCATTTAATAGGCCACTGTACTGTGCGTTCTCTTGTTAAATTATCTCACATACCTGGTGTAAATACCCACCGTCTGTTCTGTTACTACACGGCTGTGTACCTTGAAATATACAATATCTAGGCATTTTAATAGGCCACTGTACTGTGCGTTCTCTAGCTAAATTATCTCACATACCTGGTGTAAATACCCACCGTCTGTTCTGTTACTACACGGCTGTGTACCTTGAAATATACAATATCTAGGCATTTTAATAGGCCACTGTACTGTGCGTTCTCTAGCTAAATTATCTCACATACCTGGTGTAAATACCCACCGTCTGTTCTGTTACTACACGGCTGTGTACCTTGAAATATACAATATCTAGGCATTTTAATAGGCCACTGTACTGTGCGTTCTCTAGCTAAATTATCTCACATACCTGGTGTAAATACCCACCGTCTGTTCTGTTACTACACGGCTGTGTACCTTGAAATATACAATATCTAGGCCATTTAATAGGCCACTGTACTGTGCGTTCTCTTGTTAAATTATCTCACATACCTGGTGTAAATACCCACCGTCTGTTCTGTTACTACACGGCTGTGTACCTTGAAATATACAATATCTAGGCATTTTAATAGGCCACTGTACTGTGCGTTCTCTAGCTAAATTATCTCACATACCTGGTGTAAATACCCACCGTCTGTTCTGTTACTACACGGCTGTGTACCTTGAAATATACAATATCTAGGCATTTTAATAGGCCACTGTACTGTGCGTTCTCTAGCTAAATTATCTCACATACCTGGTGTAAATACCCACCGTCTGTTCTGTTACTACACGGCTGTGTACCTTGAAATATACAATATCTAGGCATTTTAATAGGCCACTGTACTGTGCGTTCTCTAGCTAAATTATCTCACATACCTGGTGTAAATACCCACCGTCTGTTCTGTTACTACACGGCTGTGTACCTTGAAATATACAATATCTAGGCCATTTAATAGGCCACTGTACTGTGCGTTCTCTTGTTAAATTATCTCACATACCTGGTGTAAATACCCACCGTCTGTTCTGTTACTACACGGCTGTGTACCTTGAAATATACAATATCTAGGCATTTTAATAGGCCACTGTACTGTGCGTTCTCTAGCTAAATTATCTCACATACCTGGTGTAAATACCCACCGTCTGTTCTGTTACTACACGGCTGTGTACCTTGAAATATACAATATCTAGGCATTTTAATAGGCCACTGTACTGTGCGTTCTCTAGCTAAATTATCTCACATACCTGGTGTAAATACCCACCGTCTGTTCTGTTACTACACGGCTGTGTACCTTGAAATATACAATATCTAGGCATTTTAATAGGCCACTGTACTGTGCGTTCTCTAGCTAAATTATCTCACATACCTGGTGTAAATACCCACCGTCTGTTCTGTTACTACACGGCTGTGTACCTTGAAATATACAATATCTAGGCCATTTAATAGGCCACTGTACTGTGCGTTCTCTTGTTAAATTATCTCACATACCTGGTGTAAATACCCACCGTCTGTTCTGTTACTACACGGCTGTGTACCTTGAAATATACAATATCTAGGCATTTTAATAGGCCACTGTACTGTGCGTTCTCTAGCTAAATTATCTCACATACCTGGTGTAAATACCCACCGTCTGTTCTGTTACTACACGGCTGTGTACCTTGAAATATACAATATCTAGGCCATTTAATAGGCCACTGTACTGTGCGTTCTCTTGTTAAATTATCTCACATACCTGGTGTAAATACCCACCGTCTGTTCGTTACTACACGGCTGTGTACCTTGAAATATACAATATCTAGGCATTTTAATAGGCCACTGTACTGTGCGTTCTCTAGCTAAATTATCTCACATACCTGGTGTAAATACCCACCGTCTGTTCTGTTACTACACGGCTGTGTACCTTGAAATATACAATATCTAGGCATTTTAATAGGCCACTGTACTGTGCGTTCTCTAGCTAAATTATCTCACATACCTGGTGTAAATACCCACCGTCTGTTCTGTTACTACACGGCTGTGTACCTTGAAATATACAATATCTAGGCATTTTAATAGGCCACTGTACTGTGCGTTCTCTAGCTAAATTATCTCACATACCTGGTGTAAATACCCACCGTCTGTTCTGTTACTACACGGCTGTGTACCTTGAAATATACAATATCTAGGCCATTTAATAGGCCACTGTACTGTGCGTTCTCTTGTTAAATTATCTCACATACCTGGTGTAAATACCCACCGTCTGTTCTGTTACTACACGGCTGTGTACCTTGAAATATACAATATCTAGGCATTTTAATAGGCCACTGTACTGTGCGTTCTCTAGCTAAATTATCTCACATACCTGGTGTAAATACCCACCGTCTGTTCTGTTACTACACGGCTGTTACCTTGAAATATACAATATCTAGGCATTTTAATAGGCCACTGTACTGTGCGTTCTCTAGCTAAATTATCTCACATACCTGGTGTAAATACCCACCGTCTGTTCTGTTACTACACGGCTGTGTACCTTGAAATATACAATATCTAGGCATTTTAATAGGCCACTGTACTGTGCGTTCTCTAGCTAAATTATCTCACATACCTGGTGTAAATACCCACCGTCTGTTCTGTTACTACACGGCTGTGTACCTTGAAATATACAATATCTAGGCCATTTAATAGGCCACTGTACTGTGCGTTCTCTTGTTAAATTATCTCACATACCTGGTGTAAATACCCACCGTCTGTTCTGTTACTACACGGCTGTGTACCTTGAAATATACAATATCTAGGCATTTTAATAGGCCACTGTACTGTGCGTTCTCTAGCTAAATTATCTCACATACCTGGTGTAAATACCCACCGTCTGTTCTGTTACTACACGGCTGTGTACCTTGAAATATACAATATCTAGGCCATTTAATAGGCCACTGTACTGTGCGTTCTCTTGTTAAATTATCTCACATACCTGGTGTAAATACCCACCGTCTGTTCTGTTACTACACGGCTGTGTACCTTGAAATATACAATATCTAGGCATTTTAATAGGCCACTGTACTGTGCGTTCTCTAGCTAAATTATCTCACATACCTGGTGTAAATACCCACCGTCTGTTCTGTTACTACACGGCTGTGTACCTTGAAATATACAATATCTAGGCCTTTTAATTGGCCACTGTACTGTGGCGTTCTCTTGCTAAATTATTTCACATACCTAATTATATACCCAAATATTGTATTTGCAACAAAAAAAAAATAAAATGCGGAGGGGGGCTAGCGGAATCGGACGTGGACGAGGACGGGGGCGCGGAAATGCTGTTGGGGGCCTTGTTGAAGCCAGTGGGGATACAATGCGTGCTGGTGAGGGTCAGCCAGGATCCCGCTCATCCAGAATCCCTGCCTTTATGGGACAGTTAAGCAGGGGGCGGGTTACACCGCTGTTGAGGCCTGAGCAGGTTGAACAGGTGGTGCAATGGATAGCCGATAGCGCTTCCACACAGTTGTCCACCAGCCAGTCATCCACACAGTCTCACTCTGACCCTCCTTCCTCCACACCTGGCCAACAGAGTCATCCCACCATTGACCCCTCCCAGGAGCTCTTTCGGGTCCTTTTTCAGATGTGCCGGAAGAATCCCAGGAGCTAGCAGAGGAATTTGTTTGTAGTGATGCCCAAACACTTGAGTTTTCGCCATCTCCTGCTGATGTGGACCCTGAGCCAGCATCTGTTATCATGAGCGATGATGATGATGAGACACAGTTGCCATCAAGGGAGGCTGTTGGAATGTCCAGTGGGCAGGAGGAGGAGCAGAGTGAGGAAGAGGAGGTGGTGGATGACGAAATGACCGACCCCACTTGGCCAGGGGTGATGTCCAGCGGGGAAGCAGTGGAGAGGTGGGTGGTCTGCGCAACACCGAAAAAGGGCAGCAAGAGGCAGAGGGATGTCCAGAGGCAGAGGGATGTCCAGAGGCAGAGGGATGTCCACAGGCAGAGGGATGTCCACAGGCAGAGGGATGTCCACAGGCAGAGGGATGTCCAGAGGCAGAGGACAGTCCAGAGGCAGAGGACAGTCCAGACAGAGTAGTGAGGCCACAGCCAGCACGGCCGAAGCTGTTCCCGGCAGCGGGCAGTCGCGTGAAGCTCCCCCATCGAGGCCTCGTACTTCTGTGGTGTGGAGATTTTTTAATGTTTGTGCGGATGACAAACTGAGCGCGGTTTGCACACTCTGCCACTCAAAACTGAGTAGGGGCTCTGAGAAGAGCAATCTGACCACCTCAGGCATGCGGCGTCACTTGGAAGTCAAGCACTGGGCTGAGTGGGAGAGAACAAACGCAATACAAACTGCGCCCGGTCCTGCTGCCACTGCCTCTTCCCCTTTGTTGTGTGCTGCCACTGCGGTCCAGACCTCCAGCCAGGACACCTCCACATCTGCCTCTGCCTCGGCTACTTTGGGGCCTTCTCCTTCAGCCTCCCCTTCCCCCGCCTCTTCGCCTGCACCCTCACACTCCTCGTCCAACAACTGTTCATCTCGCAGGCGTTCGACCGCAGGCGAAGTACGCCTCGAGTCACCCCCAAGCCCAAGCCTTAAACTGCCACATCTCCAAACTGCTGGCCCTGGAGATGTTGCCGTTTAGGCTTGTGGAGACGCAGGCTTCCGCGACCTGATGGCGGCTGCCGCACCTCGCTATTCCGTCCCCAGCCGCCACTACTTTTCCCGGAGTGTCATCCCCGCCCTGCACCAGCACGTGTCGCGTAACATCAGGCGGGCCCTGAGGTACGCAGTCAGCGCAAAGGTCCACTTGACCACCGACTCGTGGACAAGCGCTTGCGGCCAGGGACGCTACATCTCTTTGACGGCACACTGGGTGAATGTAGTGGAAGCGGGGACGGGGTCGCAAACAGAGACGGCCTACCTACCACCCCGCCCAAGATTGCCAGCATGGGTTCTGATAAACCCTCCTCCTCCTCCTCCTCCTCCTCCTCCTCCTCCTCCTCCTGTGCTTAACATCTCCCTCAGCCGCTAGCTGGAAGCGTTGCAGCACTGGCGCGGGGAGACGTCAGCAGGCGGTGCTAAAGCTCAATCAGCTTGGGCGACAGGAAGCA
>ONZH01002553.1:0-24814 GCA_900303285.1 Rhinella marina
AACGAGCACCCGAACATCGGGAAAAGTTCGACTCGAATAACGAGCACCCGAGCATTTTAGTGCTCGCTCATCTCTATTGATGACCTATCCTCAGGATAGGTGGGGGTCTGACACCAAGAACCCCTGCCGATCAGCTGTTCCCTTCATTGTTTACCTGCTCGCCAATTGGATAGCTAGTTCACATTCAAGTGTATAGGATCAAGCCGTCCATTGAAATGAATGGGATGGCTTGTAATTACACCTGCTCACTGCTGCGATGTCGATAGCGAGCAGGTAAACAATCAAGTGAAGGCTGTGCTCTCATGGAGCGCAGCCTTGTCTTCAAACAGCTGATCGGCGGGAGTGGACCCCCGCTGATCTGAAGTTGATGACTTATGGTTTCAATAATTTTTTTGAGGATTTTTTAAGAAAGAGAGTACAACATGTACATGAGCAACATAAACACAAAATAAAGCAAAGCAATACAATGCCTTCAAGTCGTCTGTGAGGGCACTCCGATCAGAGGAAGCCATCCGGGAGAGGGGATGCGAACCTGCTTAACAGCCAAAGCAGCCACTGGTTATGTGTTTTATTCTGGATTGCTTGTTGAAGCAAAAGTCAGTTCACAGTGCATATGAAAATTAACAGACTGCACTACTTCATTCAGAGGTGATGCCCAGGTAGCTTCCACTGCCTAGCTTATGACGTTCTTGCTGCTGACAGGATATGAAAAATAACCCATCTACTATTGGCAGGAAGCCTATACTAACACAAAAAGTTCTGGACAAGCTACAATGTGATAGTCAGTCACTTCCACAATCATGTCAACTATATTAGGCCAAAACCTCTAACAGAGGGACATGACCACCACATATGTAGGGGGGAACCAATGCCACTGCACTGTCTCCAACACAAGGGTGAATAATCAGGAACCAGATGGGCAAGTCTGTTAGGCGTCAAGTACAGCGAAGCTGTGTTTTCCTAGCTTGTTCAATATGATTTATACATTTAGAACAGCGAAAATGACCAAAGCATTGTCTGGCACCATTGGGTTACAGAAAAGGATTTCTCTAGTTCCTGCTCCTATCTCACCATATAAGCTTGTTTAGCGTCCGAGCTCAGATTTAAAGAGATAAGGTACAAGGTAGAGATTTTGGGTCTCTGAGATGGCCTACCATTTAGAAACGCTATGATTGAATTGTCTCCTGGAGACTGTGGCGGTGGGATATGGACCGAGTTTAAAAGGTGCCGTACTTGCAAATATTGATAAAACACTCTATTGGGCAAATAGTATTTAGTATGGAGTGTAGCAAAATCCACTATAGAGGAGTTGTCATACAGGCAACCAACAGAATGGATGCCCTTTGCTATCCACTCTGACAGGGATATAGTGGGAATATGGTATTCCAAGACCCTAAAAGGTAGCTGGGTAATGGGAAGATGGAAATAAGACTTGTAGTCTACAAGCTTGGACCAAGCAAACCAAGTGGCCTGCATGGTCGCAAGAGGGGGCTCATAGGGGAAGTGTCTTATAATACGTGCTGCAAGGAGTGCCTTCAGGGACAAACCCTTAGTATACGACTCCTCTATTTGTATCCATTTTTGAGGCGCACACGGAGACCACCATTCCAACGCCTGTTCAGCAAGACTTGCCAGATAGTATTTATAAATATCTGGAACCCCTAATCCCCCCAAGCGGATTGGAGGGTGTAGAACGGATTTAACTACTCTTGGGCTTTTAGTGCCCCAAATGAAGGACATGAGATTCAACTGAAGCAGTGCAATCCACTTTGTAGAAATTATCAGAGGAAGACACCTGAAACAATATAATATCTTTGGTAAAGAGAACATTTTAGCAGCATTTATGCGAGCAACCCAGGAAAGATTGACTTTGGACATATTTACATAATCTTTTTTCAAATCTGAACATAAATTAGAAATGTTAATGGATAAGGTATCTGATACGGTGCTGGCCAACTCAATCCCGAGATATGAAATAGACTCTGCAGACCATTGAAAGGGGTATCAGGACTGTAGCTGGCCCCTGGCTTCATCCGACAAACCGATGGATAACACATTAGTTTTTGAAGCATTCAACTTGTAATATGAACAGCTTGAGAAGCTGTCAATGAGAATAACGCCATCTTCCCCTCCACATGTGACGTGCATTCACCTAGGCCCTGGAGTTAGCACGGAAGCATGAAGCATTCAACTTGTAATATGAACAGCTTGAGAAGCTGTCAATAATGGATAGTGCAGCCTCTACAGATGCTTCAGGGTTGGTGAGAATGAGAATAACGTCATCTGCATATAGACCGAAGATGTGAGAATGGTCTCTTACATTAATACCAGAAATCCGCGAGTCACAATGGATAGATTCCGCTAGGGGTTCCATGACCAATACAAAAATTAAAGGTGACAATGGGCACTTGAAATAGGAAGATATGAACCCATTTGGTCCAGGGGCCTTATCAGGGGGCGTGGACTTAAGAGCTGAGATTACCTCGCTCTCCAAAATAGGAGAATTTAAAGAAGACAGTTGATCTTGGGTCAGAGAGGGAAGGGACAGGGACGCCAGAAAAGAGTGGATGCCTCCAGAAGTAGGTTGGTGAGTGGTGGGATCTTTCAAATTATATAATGCAGCATAATAGGATGCAAATGCATTTGTAATCTCCTGTGGGTGGGAAATAATTGAGTTTTTGTAATGAAGTTTGTCAATCCTGCCTTCAGCCATTTTACGTTTAAGCCTACGTGCCAACAACGCTCCAGCCCTGTCCCCTGAATGGTAAAATGTAGTTTTCAGTCTCCGTAACACCTTTTCATGCTGATATAAGAGCAGTGATCTGAGATGCAACCTTAGCAGTTTAACAATTTCCAACTGAGATGGAGTAGGGTTAGACTTGTACACTTGATTTGCATTTTCCAAATCCTGAATAGCGGAGGATAGGTGTCGCTCTCTGCATTTCTTAAGTCTAGAGGCTAACTGAAGGAGTATTCCCCGCATGTAAGCCTTATGGGCAAGCCATAAAGTTGAGACTGAAATCTCTGGAGTGCTGTTGATACTGAAATATTCCTGCAGTTTGGCTCTATATTCTTCCACACGTTGTTCACTAGTAAGCAGATATGGATTAAGTCTCCACTGAGGAGGGGTTAAATTAGGAAGGCCAGTGTCTAAGATCAGGGAAACCAGCGCATGGTCAGACCATGTGGCGCACCCAATGTCCGACTTGACCACTCTATGTAACAGATCTCTGGAAATCAAAAAATAATCTATTCTGGACTGAGAAGCATGAGTATTGTAGGTGTAAGAAAAATCACGCTCACTTGCATGCTGATAGCGCCAGATGTCATGTAAGGGTACATCCATAAGTGTGGAGCGAAGGTCCTCCCGTCTAGATGTGGCTGTGGAATAATTGTCCACATCCGCATCTACAGGGATATTGACGTCCCCACTCACAATTATTGAACCTTTAGCTACTTTAAAGACTTTCTTGAAAAGCCTGTTCAAAAATGATTTCTGTCGGACATTGGGCGCATAAACGGGTACAACAGTAAATGGAGCACCTTCAATCATACATAACAGAATAACATAACGACCCGCAGAGTCAGTTATACATTCCTGAAAAGTAAATGCCACTGAGGCTTTAAAGGTATCCGCTTTTTTCTTTTTAACAGCTGGGAAATGGTAAATAAAAGGGAATTGTCGGTGTGTACACCTGGCTTGGTCCATTTCCAACAAATGGGATTCTTGAATCAAGGCGATGTCACAATTAGATCTCAGGAGATCAGACCACAACTGTGAACGACTGAAAGGGGAGTTCAGACCCCTCACATTATTAGACTATACCTTCAACCCCATGACTGAGGAGCGAGAACTCTAGTGATAACCATGGTACTAAAAGCATGGGAATGCTTGAGACTGACTGCATGCGGGAGCAATAACAACCATATGCCATTAACAAGGCAAGATTTAGAAGGCAGTGCATGAAACAAAAAGAAATAAAAAACAGGTAACAGAAACATAAAAAAACTTGAAAAACCAGTAAGACTAAAATGACTTACATGCTAAATATAAGTGATGGAGAGTCCAAGAAGACTCTGTCCCAGAGGCCCCAACCACACTCAAAGGGACAGATGTTGAGGGGAGATAAGTGCAGAGCACAGTCACTCACGCGTCCCGGCCTCCGGGCGTCTTCCAAGAACCCATTAGAAGGTTAAACATAACTTCAGGCAGTGTCCCATTCAGGAGAGATCCTGTCAAGCTTGGATGGGATGTCTTGACCTCTCACCGACAACTCAGGGATGAGACCCCACTCCTGCAGGGTATGTGCTGCAGCCTTTGGTGACAGACAGACATGTTGTTTTCCGTCGTGGGATATCAGCTTAATCGGAAAGCCCCACCGGTAACGGATATGGTTGTCCCGCAAAACTTTGGTAATAAGAGCAAACTCTCTTCTTTTGGCTAGCGTGGCCGCAGATAAATCTGGAAAAACAGAGATGCTTTGAAAGAGAGGAGTAGGAGCCGGATTCTGGTGCAGGACCTTGAGGAACTTTTCCTTGATGTGGTAAAAGTGGATTCGCGCCACTACATCCTGCGGTATGTCCAGGTCCAAAACTTTGGGCTTTGGAATCCTATGAATGCGATCGATAAGCAGGTCCATTTCGGACACCGCCTTGAGCAAATGTTTTAAGATAGGTTCCAGGGCGTCAGAGTCAACTGATTCGGCAACCCCTCTCAGCCTCACATTATTCCTCCTGTGCCAATCCTCCATATCTTGCAGCTTGCCCTTAAGTTGAAGGATGTCCTCCTCTAAGGCCTCATGGGCATCTATCAGCGCGCTGTGCGAGGAGGCGAACTCCGCCATCTTCCCCTCCACGTGTGACGTGCATACACCTAGGCCCTGGAGCACGGAAACTCCTTTAGTAGCGAGAGCATGTCCTCCTTGAGGGAGGAGTGTAAAGTGTTCAGCATGGCGCACATAGAATCCTCTGTCAACGGCACAGAAGGAGAGCCTAGGGGCATTAAATTCTCCACAGACGGTGGGGTACCTGAGGAGGAAGCTGGCGAAGCACACCCCCCACACACCCCCCCCCCCCCCCGGAGCGCAGAGAAGGAGGTGAGTCCGAATGGCCCGGGCTGGCGGGAGCTGGCTTTGCTAAAAACTTGGTGAGTTTTTTTGGTGCCTGCCTCTTCTTGAGCTTCCCCATACTTGAGAAGATGTTGGAGCAAAAAGGGGTTCTTGGAAATTCACTTAAAGGGCCGCTTTGAGCCGATTTTTGAGCGCCCGGAGCGGAGCTAGCAAGTTATGCGATCGGCGCCATCAGCGTGCAGGCCACGCCCCCCCTGAAGTTGATGACTTATCTTGAGTATAGGTCATCAATATTAAAATCCTGGAAATCCCCTTTAACTGTCTGTTGTAGGGAATATTACTTATTGATATTTTGGGTTATACCAATACTTAATATTCATAAATAGGCGTAAACCCGCTTTCGCTAGTTCCGCCTATTTATACCTACATAATTACCTACTGCCTTACACACGACCTGAGATGGACTATAAGTACAGATTGCAACGATTCTATAAATACACTGCACACTGTATTTATAAATAATAACAAGATTTACATAGTAACATAGTAACATAGTTTGTAAGGCCGAAAAAAGACCTGTCCATCCAGTTCAGCCTGTTTTCCTACAAGTTGATCCAGGGGAAGGCAAAAAAAACCCTGTGAGGTAGAAGCCAATTTTCCTTACTTTAGGGGGAAAAATTCCTTCCCGACTCCAGTCAGGCAATCAGAATAACTCCCTGGATCAACGACCCATCTCTAGTAACTATAACCTGTAATATTATTACCCTCCAGAAATACATCCAGGCCCTTCTTGAACTCTCTTAGTGAACTTACCATCACCACCTCCTCAGGCAGAGAGTTCCATAGTCTCACTGCTCTTACCGTAAAGAATCCTCTTCTATGTTTGTGTACAAACCTTCTTTCCTCCAGGCGCAGAGGATGTCCCCTCGTCATGGTCACTGTCCTTGGGATAAAGAGATCATGGGAGAGATCTCTGTACTGACCTCTGATATATTTATACATAGTTATTAGATCTCCCCTCAGTCGTCTTTTTTCTAAAGTGAATAACCCTAATTTTGATAATCTTTCTGGGTACTGTAGTCCACCCATTCCAGTTATTACTTTAGTTGCCCTCCTCTGAACCCTCTCCAGCTCTGCTATGTCTGCCTTGTTCACAGGAGCCCAGAACTGTACACAGTACTCCATATGTGGTCTGACTAGTGATTTGTAAAGTGGCAGGACTATGTTCTCATCACGGGCATCGCATAGATGCTCTTTTGATGCAACCCATGATCTTATTGGCCTTGGCAGCAGCTGTCTGACACTGGTTTCTGCAGCTTAGTTTGCTGTTCACTAAAATTCCTATGTCCTTTTCCATGTCAGAGTTACCCAATGCTTTACCATTTAGTATGTACTGGTGACTTGCATTATTCCTTCCCATATGCATAACCTTACATTTGTCAGTGTTAAACCTCATCTGCCACTTTTCTGCCCAAGCCTCCAGTCTATCCAGATCCTGCTGTAGCAGTGCACTGTCCTCCTCTGTGTTAATTACTTTACACAGTTTAGTGTCATCTGCAAAAATTGATATTTTACTGTGCAAGCTTTCTACAAGATCATTAATAAATATATTGAAGGAAATAGGGCCCAATACTGACCCCTGTGGTACCCCACTAGTGACAGTGACCCAATCTGAGTATGTACCGTTAATAACCACCCTCTGTTTTCTATCACTAAGCCAGTTATAAATTTATTATTTATTACTACGTCTACGGAACAATACAGTACAACAAAACCTAACTACACTGCATAATCCCACTTATGGATTCTACCCACAAACTATCTAAACAATACACTCACACAAATATAAATATAGCAAGCCCTCCCAAGTCTATCTACGTTACTATCCCTAGGGACACTGCAGAGAAGTAAGCAACAGGGGATAACGAGGGGTTAATATGATATTGGCAGGGAAATGTGTTATGGTATAGGGTAAAACCGTTGGTGGTATAGTGGCTGGGAATTAAGGGGTTAATGGTAGGCAAAAGGGGTATGTCAGCAGGGGTACAGGGGTAATTGCAGGGGTTCAGGGGTTACAGCAGGACAGTAGGGGTTTTCTGGGGTATACAGCAGGGAAGGGGTTAAATCAAGGGATTATATTGATTGGTAGGAAAATGTAATATTCTAGGGTTATATTGCAGGGGTAGCAGGGGTAAAAATCAGGGCAGACTGCAGGGGTTCAGGGCAACAGGGGTACAATAGCAGGGCACCCACAGGGCAGGGCACCAGGGGTTAATAGCAGAAATCAAGGCAAATCGAGGGGATAAATCATTGGTGGTTCAGGGGGTACTCAGCTTTTCCAAAGGAGGGGTTACTGCTCATTTCCAGGGGTGCTCGTCGTCCAGGGGATGATTCCTGCTTGCTCGTCGTCCAGGGGATGACTGGCTGGGGAGGCACGGCTCAACTTCCGAGTGCAGGGCGATCAGGGTTTTTAAACCCGATTGCCCGCGCTCCCGTGTTCCCGCGCTGCCGGTGTGCACGCTTGCAAGCACACGCCGGCAGCGGTGTGCTCCTGGGGCCGGCGCACTGAAATGACGTCAGCGCGCCGTGCCCGAGCACACAGGAATTCACAGGCGGAGGATCTCTTTGATCCTCCTGCCTGTGAATTGCCCTCCTATCTCCGGCACCAATCGCAGTGCCGGAGGAAGGAGGAGCGCAGAGACAGGGAAACCTTTTGTTTCCCTGTCCTGTTAATTGCCCCCAGCAGCGCTGAGGGTAATTAACAGAAGGGACAGAAGATCATATCAATCTTCTGTCCCTTTGAAGTACCTGGGACTGAACTAATTAGTCCAGTCCCAGGTCTCCAGCTATCCCCAGCAGATGTGCTATTGTCCATCTGCTAGGGGCTATGGGGGGGCACCCGGCTAATACATGTATATAGATACATGTACATAACTGGGGACACTTTTCTCTGACTGTATACCAACTATTTGCTTACTTTGAGACAGAATTTTACATCAGAATTGAGGCGTATTTTGGGCATAAAAGGGTGAATATAGACCATGTCCCTTTCTGGCATATTACGCCTAGCCCCCTTTCCTCCAAAGAGACATCACTTTCTGATAAACCCCTTTGTGTCGGAAAAAAGGGTAGAAACCCTAGATGCACCAAACTGCACCGATTTATGCCATTTTGCGCCACTTCTTTAGATAGATTTTTGGTGCAGATACATTAGTAAATTTGGGCCAATGTAACATAAACACAGGTGCAACCGGTCCTTGGCCCAGATTTACTAATCCTAAAAATGGCATAAAGATTGATCACAGTGGCTCAAGTTGGATGAGAAATCTGGTTCAGGTATAGACACTTTTTACCGAGTTTATACCAACTGTTGGTGGCTCACTTTGAGACATATGTTTATGCCACAACTGAACCAAAATGTTGGTGCAAAATAGCACATATGAGGTCATGCCTCTTTCCCTGCAAAGCTCTGCCCACCTTCCACTAAGCACCTCCCCTTGCCAAGCATGTCAATAAAAAGTGTAGAAATCCGAGATACATCTAACATTTGTAACTATGGGCCCTTGTGACTAAACAGGGCCTGTAACCTCTTCTAACATGTCTGTTTTAGCAATTATTTGCATATCCTATGTAATAATAATTCTGGAGCATCTATTTATTTGATTCTATAATCTGATGTGTACTATCATGACTAATAAAGGACTTGATGTGAAATGTCCTATTATTGTGCAGAGATCTGAAACTGGAAGCTTTCTTAGTATACTGACAAACAGTACAACGTCCAACACCACAGGGCAAATAAAAATAAAAATTTAGGACTACAAAGTACTGCCTGATTTGAAATAACTAGGGGACAGAATATTAAACAAACATTTGCCTTTTTTCCCTACACATGTACAACTTTACAAAATAAGATGTACTCTATCATCCTTATATTATATTGGTTAAGTATTTTTAAAATATATTTTTATCTGATCAAACTGATTGCTATATGATGTTGTTAGTGCAATCCACACGTGATATAATTAGCCCATCCTTTCCCATTCATCTGCTGGTTGTTAGTCAGAACTAAAGTTGATTCAAGATGCTGTGGAAGTCAGACAGCTACAGGAAAGACACATTAAACAATAGCTCATATCCCTGACTGCCTTCCCAAAATGATTGACAAAGAAACAGTACACCTAGCACAAATTAAGAACACTCCACCCCCAAAGTGGTCAGGTATTATCATCAGTGGGTATGATGTCATCACAAAGCTCTTCAAATTGTCATAAATTCCCCAAGAGCAAAAGCCTTGTACAAGATTGACACTCTAGCCACAATAAATTGCAAGTTAGATCCCTTAGAAAGGGATCTCAGTGAAAGCTGCATATACTGTATCTGCAGCTTTCATGTGTTACCTTGTTGTGTTTCATGTGTTGCTAAGTGCTCTAACTTACAATTTATTGCAGCTTGGTTATGGTTTAAAGGCGAGATTGCCAGCTTTAAAACAAGACCTCACACAAATCTCTAGCTTTTACACAACCCAGGAAATGCCAGCAGAAAGCAACCACTTCCCATCTGCTGGCTGAGATGTCAGCCAGCCTGAAAAAGAAGAAGGGGGCCAGTAGATAAAATGCTAACAGGCTGTGCATGTCTCCAGGGGTACGATAACATGGACTTCTGTGCATGTTATGAATCCCCTTCACCTGTTAATCAGAGAGCATTCTTGCTTTCTGATTATCACATATTGGGGTCTTATCACCCTTCTGCACCTAATTAGGCTAATTATTGACGCCATGACCCAGATGTTTACTAATGTCCGGATCACAAAGCCATATATGTTGCACCAAACATACTACAAACTCACAAGTATGCACAAAATGTATATTTTACACTGTCGCTATCCTGTCCAGACCTGATCTGTAGAGAAAAGACATTTTTGGTTATTGAATGTTGCCAGAAACACTTTTTTTAATTACTTTAGTTTTCAGACAGGTAGAAATACAGGGATTTCTTTTGTGCCCACATTATGGATGCAACACCCATACCTCTCGCAATTCATCAAAACCAGAAGTATGGCACTAACTAATTTTCTGACAGGAGATTCAGGTGTTTGGTCTTTCATAAGGGTGTAATAAAGTACCCATTTTATACAAGCCTAAAAATGCCCTTAGTTAATGCATTATATGTGTGTTTCAGCACAGCTTTATGGGATTGGTTCTATCAAACTAATCTAATCAATTTCTATGAAGCCGTAAGTTCTAGACTGAACCAAGGTGAGCTTGTTTGATGTCATATATCTTGACTTCGCCAAAGCATTTGATACTGTGTCACATAAAAGGTTAGTATATAAAATGAGAATGCTTGGACTGGGAGAAAATGTCTGTATGGGGTTACATACTAAGACAAGATCACTGTCATTAGTGGGGTACCACAAGAGTCAGTATTGGGCCCTATTCTCTTCAATATATTTATTAGTATAATAGTTTATAAGGCTAAAAAAAGACTTCCGGCCATCCAGTTCAGCCTGTTATCATGCAAGTTGATCCAGAGGAAGGCAAAAAAAAACTTTGTGAGGTAGAAGCCAATTTTCTTCATTTTAGGGGAAAAAATTCTCACATCCAATCAGGCAATCAAAATAGCTCCCTGGATCAACAACCCTTCTCGAGAAATCTAATAACTATAACAGCAAGATCTGTGAATCAGTAAGATCTGTGAATCTCTGGAATAGTCTGCCACAGGAGCTGGTCACAGCAAATACAGGAGATGGCTTCAAAAAATGTTTAGATTACTTTTTAATTCAAAATAACATTGAGGCTTGTGACAATGTATAGAAATCTTGTTCTACACACCCTTTCCCTTCGGCCCAACCCTTTTTAAAAGAAAGATGGACATTGATCCAGGTATTGATATAGCAGGATTACAGGTTGGACTTGATGGACTTTTGTCTTTGTACAGCCTTAGCAACTATGTAACTAGAGATGAGCAAAGTTCTTGAAAATTCCATTGGGCTGCTTTGCCCAATGGGCCCCCCCCCCCCCCCCAAAAAAAAAAAAAAAAAAAAAAAAATTGCTTCATGATGAATTACTTTGTCACAAAGTGTATTTCTTTGTAAGTAGTGGGTGCAATCACAGGGAACGGTGATTGTACAGCTTCCCGTCATTGTACCCCTTAGATGCAGAGTTCAGTGGCGTACCGGCCATATGGGGCCCATGAGGTTGGGGGGCCCCGCCCCCTCACTTTCTAGTCTTCGGTATCCCCACTTCTCCTGTCTGTCTCCTCACCCCTGCAGTCCAGTGTAGGTCTTGTCTTCCCTGCAGTTCAGTGTAGGTCTCCTCACCCCTGCAGTCAAGAGATAGGTCTCCCCCTTCTTCTTTAGGTCTCCTCACCCCTGCAGTCCATGGTGCTGTGGGCTAAAGGACTTTCCTGACCTCATTCGCCCATGTGACCAGTGGGGGAGGAGCCAGAGGAGCAGAGAGCTGTGTTCCTGTAGGGAGAGGAGCTGGAGTTTGGTGAGGCCTAGCTGTGTGTGTCTGTCCCCCTGTGTGTGTGTGTGTGTCTGTCCCCCTGTGTGTCTGTCTCCCTGTGTGTGTGTGTTTGTCTGTCCCCCTGTGTGTGTCTCTGTCCCTGTGTGTGTGTGTCTGTCCCCCTGTGTGTGTGTGTCTGTCCCTGTCCCCCTATGTGTGTGTCTGTCCCCCTGTGTGTGTCTGTCTGTCTGTCCCCCTGTGTGTATGTCTGTCCCCCTGTGTGTGTGTGTCTGTCCCCCTGTATGTGTGTGTGTGTCTGTCCCCCTGTGTGTGTGTCTGTCCCTGTGTGTGTCTGTCCCCCTGTGTGTGTGTCTGTCCCCGTGTGTGTCTGTCCCCCTGTATGTGTCTTTCCCCTGTGTGTCTTTCCCCCTTTGTGTGTGTGTCTGTCCCCCTGTGTGTGTGTGTGTGTGTCTGTCCCCCTGTGTGTGTCACCATCACCATGCCCACAGTGTTCCTATGTCTTGACGCAGCTGCTTCAGAACGTTCTGTGGGGGCAAGAAGAAGAAGACGGAAGAGGAGACAGCGCCGCCAGCATGGAGTCTCGTGGGAGAGGCACAGGGAGGCACACTAAGGACGCCGGTAACACTACCACATGATCTACACTAGTTTTATCTGTGGTTTTACATAGGACTGCAGGTAACACTACCACATTTTCAGTGGTAGTGTTACTTGTGGTTTTAAATAGGACTGCAGGTACACACACACATAAACAACTGTCTGTTGTATATGTGTGTATATATATATATATATATATATATATATATATATATATTAGAGCCATATAATATTATATATATATATATATAAATATATATATATATATATATATATATATATATATATATATATATATAGCTCTAATAGCAGCAACCCTCCTACGGACACAGAATGTCCCACCATAGACACAAATGTGTGTGTGTGTGTGTGTGTGTGTATATATATATATATATATATATATATATATATACACATATATATTGTACTTTATATCTGGGTGGGGGGTCCAGTTCTAAGATTCGCTATGGGGCCCCTCAATTTCTATGTACGCCCCTGGCATTGTTCATAGTTGATTAATATTAAGGTCTATAATAAAAAAATAAAATCAAATTATACTTGCCTCATTCACATCATTGCAAAGATCCTGCTGGCACTATCTTGAGCGCATGATGAAGTCATCATGTGGGCCAGGGTGGTGATGTCATACATCAGCGTGCACAAGATTTTGAGCAGGATGTTCAATCAAGATGGCATAACTGGCTCTTTGTGCTTAAATGAATGAGGTGAGTATGATTTTTTTTTACCCCTTTTCAAGTAAGATCAGTTTGTTACCACGAATCACGAGGAAATTCGGCTTCGAGGCCAGTCAAATTTTCTCTGAAATTCGGTTTGAAGTCCACACTTCGATTCACTCAACACTAGTTATAACCTGTAATATTATTGCATCTCAGAAATACATTCAGGTCCCTCTTGAAGTGTTTTAGTGTATTCACCATCACAAAGAATCCTCTTCTATGTTTGTGTAGAAACCTTCTTTTCTTTAGACGTAAAGGATGTCCCCTCTTCACAGTCACAGTCCTGGGGAAAAAAAGATCATGGAAGAGATTTCTGTACTGACCCCTGATATATTTAAACATATTTATTAGCTCCCTCCTCAGTCGTATTTTTTTCTAAACTGAATAACACAAATTTTGATAATCTTTTTGGAATTGGAAATTCTGGATTTTTTTAATGGCGTTCACTATGTGGTAAAACTGACTTGTGCTCTTCATTCTCCAGGTCAGTACGAATCCGGCGATACCACATATATATATATATATATATATATATATATATATATATATAATTTTTCTTGCATTTTGATACTGACCCCTATAATTTGATCACTTTTTATTTAATTTTTGTGAGAGCAGAACCATCCAAAAATGGTGCATCAGCCATTTTGACACTTTTTTGTTTTGCCTTTTTCTATATGGGATAAATATTTTTATATTTTGATAGTACGGGCGTTTTCACACATGGTGATACCCATGATGTGTAGTTTTTTAGTTTTTTATTTTCATTTTGGGGAAAGGGAGGTGAATTTTTATATATTTTTTTTTATTTCTTTGTTTTTAAACATTTGGTAGTTCCATAGGGGACAGGGGTTTTTTGCCTTCCTCTGGATCAACTTGTAGGAAAACAGGTCGAACTGGATGGACAGATGTCTTTTTTTCGGCCTTATAAACTATGTTACTATGTTACTATGTATTACAAGCAATAATTGGATTACTATTCTTATGGACTATGAGAAATTTACTATGTTTCAGTGGAGCCCTGCAACAGGCAGGGGCTCCATAGAAACTACTATGCAGCTGATCCCTGCCATTCTGCATGACAGGGGTTGCCACATACATGCCTCAGCACCTCCGCTCGCCATATGGGGGAGCCAGAGTGTACCCAGAACCACGTGCTTTCAGGTTTTCACATGCTCAGATGCCATGTTTAAGTTTGACCATGGTATCTGAGAGGTGAAATGTCTGTGATCGACATTAGCACCAGTTGCGGACATTAGCCACATTTGCCTGGTGTATGAAACAGCAGGCACCGGGCTGCTATGGGGCCTGCTTTGTTTCGAAGCAGGCGCCACCTTTAAAGACCCGACATGTGACGTACTATTACATCACATGTCGGGAAGGGGTTAAGAGGGGCTGCAAAGGGCTCCTGTGCACAAGAAAGACAAAGCAGAGCAAGAGAGGATTCAGAGGAGGCAACTAAAGTAATAACTGGAATGGGTGGACTACAGTAAGTATGAGTAAGACTGTAACAGTTGAAACGTGTTGACAGATTACGGCAAAGCAGTATGCCCTGGAATGCTTTTAAAATGAATTCTCAATAAAGCTGGAAACACCTTTTAACCCTTCAGTGCAGGATGAACTGTTTACTGGATTTCACACGAAACTGGAGCGGAGCCCTGTGCACGGAGGTTTCATACTGCTATAGAAGCTGAGGTGAGAAGCTGTGAGATTTAATAACTATGTATAAATATATCAGGGGCAAATACAGAAATCTCTCCCATGATCTATTTATGAGAGTGACCATGGCAAGGGGACATCAATTACGTCTAGAGAAAAGAAGGTTTCTCCATCAACCTAGAAGGGGATTATTTACTGTAAGAGAAGTGAGACTATGGAACTCTCTGCTGGAAGAGGTGGTGATGGTGAACTCACTAAAAAGGTTCAAGAGGGGCCGGGATACATTTCTGGAGCATGGATGTCTTTTTTCAGCTTTATAAACTATGCTACTGTGTGGGGTACTAATGGGCATTTTACTGTGTGTGGACACTAAGTGGGGATTCTACTTTGTGGAGGCACTAAGGAGGCATAATACTGTGTGGGGACACTAAAAGGGACATTCTACTATAAGGGGCACTAAGGGGTCATTCTACTATAAGGGGACACTAAAGAAAGCATTGTACTTTAAAGGGGCACTAAAGGGGGCATTCTACCATGGTGAGGCACAAAGTGGCACATCTCCTTTGTGGGGACACTAAGGGGGCCTAACTACTATGTGGGGGCGTTAAGGGAGCATTCTACTTTGTGAGTGTGAAGATTGGCATTGGGCGCACCTTGTCCTTCTTTAGGCTGTTTCACATTGGGTGCAAATTGTTCCGCGTTGGGCTATTTAAAAGTTAGGAGGTATGCTGTAGTAGTAATATATATATATATATATATATAGTGCTCTCCCCCCTGTAGTGCCCTCTGTCGTGGTAATATATTTAATTCTCTCCCCCTATAGTGCCAAAATATATTTCTTTAAGCTAAAATACTCACCTGTGTCCCGCTCCATGGATCTGGCCTGGCTATATTACCTTGTCAAATTCCAAGGCTTGTTGGAAAGTCAGATTTTGAATCATAGGAGCCACTTCCAATAGGTAGTGCTAATACAATGATTTTCTTTCTTGGGAGATGCCTCTTTTCAGGATCGGACTGGCCCACAGGCAAACAGGTAAATCCCCACACCCTACACAAGTGTCATGATACAGTACACTGACCACTACATACACTGATGAGCAAAAGGGTAACAATGTTTTGAACTTTTGACTTTCAGGCTCCATCTTTTACTATCCACTACAGCTTTGAACGTGAGACTATCATCATTTTATAGGCCACCATCTTGGCTATCTCATACATAAATTGGACTTGCAACTATTTAGCATATGATTAGATATGCAGATTGTTGTCATGTAACTGCATTGTCACTGTTTTGCTCCTAAAATTCTAAATTTTTATAATTTTGTTAGTATTTTGTAAATCCACCTTTGGCTTTCAGCACTGCCTGAATCCTTCTGGGCATGCTCTCGATCAGATCTGAGCATGTGTCGACGGAAATCTGTTCCCAGGTCTCTTCTGCACGTTCCCAATGTTGGTGCATACTGGTCGACTTACTTGGGTACAAATATAACTTTTTCTTCAAATCTACCCAAAAGTGTTCGATTGGGTTGAGGTCTCGGGACTGTGGAGGCCAATCCAGCACCTCTACTTCATGCTAATTGAACCATTTCTTTGCCAATCTCGGTATATGCTTTGGGTCATTGTCCTGCTGGAACACTATATTGTCCTTTTCATACCCATAGTACTCGAGTGTATGAAGTAACTCGTCATGTAGGATATTCACATATAGCTCAGCATAAAAATCACCATAGATCCTGGTCAATTATCCAACACCTTTGTCTGTAAAACAACTCCACGTTATCAGGCTTCCTCCACAGACTTGACAGTTCCTTCAATTTCTTGCTCTGTTAGCCCTGTTTTCCCTCGATTCTTTCACACCCATTTGCACCCATCAGAGCCCAGTTTATTGACTTTCGTCTCATCACTCCAAATCACCCATTTCCAATCTTCTACTGTCCACTGTTGATACTTTTGTGCAAACTGAACCGACGCTTCTTATGACAGTTTTGAAGTTGAGGCTTCTTCACCTTTTTCGGGCCACCATTGCAGACATGCGTAATATGTGTTGCACGGCGCTTGAATGGACGTCTGTGATCTCACTATTATGAAGCATATGAGCTTGTGCTTGTGGCGCCAGAAGCGATAGACCTTGTGATGAGTCGACTTGTTGACTCCAATATTTTCCCTGGATGTCCACCATTTGGCTTTGAAATGGATGGAAGGACTTCATTTCGTATTCTCCCAACTGTCATGGCACTCACATGATGCAGTTTGGCCATTTTCTTGGCCGAGATACCGCTATTGATTAGCTGGATGATGCTGTTTCTCTTTTCTTGGGAAATCTTCTACATGGCTGCTTCTGGATTCAAACCAATGGTTTAACTGGGAATCAACCTAATAACACACTGAGCTATAATGTGAGAACAAGTTGTAATTTGTAGTGTACAAGAAGAAAAAGATTGTTCCACCACCAGGAGCAAAGCACTAACAATGCAGTTACATGACAAGAATCTGCATAACTAATCATATGCTAAATAGTAGCAAGTCCAATTTATGTATCAGATAGCCAAGATAATTATCTATAAAATGATGCCTCATGTTCAAAGCCATAATGGATGGTGAGATATGGAACCTGAAAGTCAAAAGTTCAAAATATTGTTACCCTTTTGCTCATCAGTGTATAGATAGGCAGCACACAGTATCTTAACCCACCTATGTTCATATACTGGGTAGATTATTTAGCAGACTACACAGTTCATTATTATAGATGCATCAGGTGGCTGAGATGACTTCTACAGAGGCAGGCCAGCTAGTATCCTCTTTCTCCAGGGTCCTGCTCTCTTGAAGTCACTGCAGGGGCCCCCATAATCGACCATCTTGAATTGTCTTATTACACTATATTGGCAAGTAATATTTGCATGTAGCTGTACACTTTAGTGGTGGGCCCTATGTACCCCAGTCCAACACTGCCCCTTTGCATATTCTTTTCCCATGGAGCATTTCCAATAAGTCTCCATACATGACTGGTCTCTTTAAGGAGATTCCACAACCTACCTGAGGCTTTTACCTTAAGAAGGAAAGATCTACAAATCTCATCTCTCCTTTCGCAAATTGTTATGGTGACAAAGGAGACAAAGTGATGCATGTCAAAAAAAGTGAAAGATCACGCTCACATTAGACAAATTTGCTCTTTCAAGGTGCTCTACACAACCCCCCCCCAACGATCCATCAGGGGATACAAAGTTTTGCTCTTTAGATATGCAAACCCTTTTAGACTCATTAAATCTTCCTTCTATAACACTAACAAAACAAGATTCCTTAATGCTCCTAATAATCTCTCTGGAAATTAAAAAAAAAATCTCTCCTCCATTCCCAATAGGAAAGCCCCCAGGGCCAGACAGATTCCTGATTGACTACTATAAAACAATCTTTCCCATTCTTGCTGCTCCCTTGTTCTCCTATTTTAATTGGCTCCTGAATGGTTCATCCACTTCCTGACAAGCTCTAGAGGTACATATCAATGTTATCCAAAGAAAGTAAAGAGCCAACTAAATGCACTAGCCACAGGCATATTTCACTCCTCAACACTGATTTTAAGCTCCAGGCTAAAATCAGAACCTGTAGAATGGCTTTCCTGACCTCCAAACTTATTGACCTGGAAAAATTGTGGTTCATTCGGGAAATGGAAGGACATGAATCAATATCATGGACACTGCTCATCCACCTGAGTACAATGAGAACAGGTTTTGGTCTCAAAATGATATTCCAGATAGGTATCTAATCACTGCCAAGTTTCAGTATTTTCCATTTACTGAAAACTTGTACACTGTATGAGAAAAATAAACTATGGGCGCAAATTTTCCATTTATTAAGAGTTACCAGTAAATTGTTCCCACCTAAGTATACATTCAGATTGCAAGACTTTTGCGGTGACCTGTGATTTCAGCATCATCTTTGTTAAAGGAAAGTTCAACATGTAATGACCAAATAAATTGTAGGAACGCTAAAAAGGACCAAAATAATAAATATTTAATTCAGATACGGGAAAAATAAACGGGGCAAAACGTGTAATACCACGATAAGTGCAATTTTGGGCTACAGTAGACAAAGACACAATACAGAGTGTCCCTTGTCCAATATAAAGCCCAATGTAACGCAGCACAATACAATCATAAATAGTGCTCAACTAAAGCCTTATGGAAATCAGTCTCATACTATGTTCCAAAAAGGCTGTTATAGCTCTGCAATAGAAAGGCACTGTGTGCTGAGTATGTACATATACATCTATCTCCTATAAAGCTTAGTAAGGTATATCATGCAGGGCTAGATGGGTGAAGACATTGATGTATGTCACCCATTGTCCAATCCCTAAACATGCACCACTCGCTATTAGGCGATACAATGTATGTAAACAGAGCGCCAGTGTTAAAAACACTCTCCAGGCAGGACGCTCCCCTCTATCACGGCTCAACGCGTTTCGGCGCTATAATGGCCATTATAGCGCCGAATGTTGCTACACTCGGCAGCGTTAGGTCTCTGCTGCTACACTAGGCAGCGGTGCATTGTAGGCAGTTAGTCCTCTATTGGCTCCTGATGAAATGCTGGCTCTACACGCATGGAAACGCGTTGAGCCGTGATAGAGGGGAGCGTCCTGCCTGGAGAGTGTTTTTAACACTGGCGCTCTGTTTACATACATTGTATCGCCTAATAGCGAGTGGTGCATGTTTAGGGATTGGACAATGGGTGACATACATCAATGTCTTCACCCATCTAGCCCTGCATGATATACCTTACTAAGCTTTATAGGAGATAGATGTATATGTACATACTCAGCACACAGTGCCTTTCTATTGCAGAGCTATAACAGCCTTTTTGGAACATAGTACGAGACTGATTTCCATATGGCTTTAGTTGAGCACTATTTATGATTGTATTGTGCTGCGTTACATTGGGCTTTATATTGGACAACGGACACTCTGTATTGTGTCTTTGTCTACTGTAGCCCAAAATTGCACTTATCGTGGTATTACACGTTTTGCCCCGTTTATTTTTCCCGTATCTGAATTAAATATTTATTATTTTGGTCCTTTTTAGCGTTCCTACAATTTATTTGGTCATTATCTTATCCTGGAACGTATATGTTTGAAATATAACTTTTTAGTTTGAAAGTTCAACATGTAGCCCCATCATACACATAATGAAGGTCCTTTTCATTGATGGGATCTGGCCCATTCAGTGTAATTTCTATTTCCCATACCACAGAAGGTTTTTTTTTCCATGTGTTGTCTACTGAGAAGATTTCATGCTGGTGAGGTCCTCCTCAGTGATGGAATTTAGCCTGCTCACAAAGAAATGTCTATTTCCCATATCCCTTTTTCCTGTGTTATCTACAGTTTTCATGCTGGTGAGGTCCACTTTAGTGATGGGATTTAGCTGATTTACATAGATGTGACTATTTCGCATACCAAAAAAGTACCTACATCTATTATGTACCAGGGAGGATTCATCCTGCTGAGGTCCTTTTGAGGGATGGGATTTAGCCGATGTGGCTATTATCCATACTCCGAAAGGACTTTTACCGTCTATTAAGAACTAGGAAGTTGTTACACAAACTTTATAAAAATGGTGGCTCTGATCACGATTGTGGTTCATGAAGATGTGGCTTTTTTTTAAATGTCCTTCCAAAATGTATCCCTCTATGAACCTACATTGCCAATATAAAAGGGATCTGGACGGACATGAGCAACCGATAATTGGATGTGTGATGGTGATGGCAACAGCAGCGAGTCGTCATCAGTGGCAAAAGAGTTTGGAACACGATGCCAGCAAGGCTACAGATCTCTCACTGTGTAGTTGTGGAAGCAGCAGTGGCGTGTCAAAATAAATGGCTGTACAGTGTAGAACAGGGATGCCCAACCTGCGGCCCTCCAGGCATTGCAAAACTACAACTCCCAGCATGCCTTATTTAAATACACACATAAATCTGTCGGCTACAGGCTGTATCGTAGGGATGGGCTTCACCTCAATGGGGAAGGGGCAGCTGTTTTGGGGGAGAAGATGGCTAGGGTTACAGTCTGTTTAGAAAGGATCATCCAAACTGAAGAGGGGGAGGGGTCTGCCTTTATGTAAAGTCCCGTCTAAAGCCCACACTCCGGGAAGATATAAGTGAGGGACATGAACATGTGGAGTCACTGTGGGTAGAAATACAGTACAAACCAAAAGTTTGGACACACCTTCTCATTCAAAGAGTTTTCTGTATTTTCATGACTATCAAAATTGTAGATTCACACTGAAGGCATCAAAACTATGAATTAACACATGTGGAATTATATACGTAACAAAAAAGTGTGAAAAAAACTGAAAATATGTCTTATATTCTAGGTTCTTCAAAGTAGCCACCTTTTGCTTTGATTACAGCTTTGCACACTCTTGGCATTCTCTTGATGAGAGGTAGTCACCTGAAATAAGACATATTTTCAGTTGTTTCACACTTTTTTGTTAAGTATATAATTCCACATGTGTTAATTCATAGTTTTGATGCCTTCAGTGTGAATCTACAATTTTCATAGTCATGAAAATACAGAAAACTCTTTGAATGAGAAGGTGTGTCCAAACTTTTGGTCTGTACTGTATATGAAGGCAAAAACAATAATAAAATACTAATAGGAGTTTATTATAAGCCCCCTAATATACCAGAGTCCACAGAAAATCTACTTCTAAACGAAATAGACGCGGCGGCAAATCATAATGAGGTCGTTATTATGGGGAACTTCAACTAACCAGATATAGACTGGGAAACTAAAACCTGTACATCTCATAAAGGAAACAGGTTCTTGGCAATAACTAAAGACAATTACTTTCCCAACTGGTTCAGGACCCAGCTAGAGGGACAGCCATACTGGACTTAGTATTAACCAATAGACCTGACAGAACAACAGATGTGCAGGTTGGGGGACACCTGGGAAATAGTGATCATAATATAATAACCTTCCAACTGTCATTCAAAAGAGTGTTTCTTCAGGGAGAAACAAATATACCAAACTTCAAAAAAGCAAAATTTAGCCAACTCAGAGAGGCCATAGGCCTAACTAACTGGGACAAAGTCCTCAAAATAAAAATACAGCCAGAAAATGGTATATTTTTAAAAGCATCTTAATATCTAATTGTGAGAGGTACATTCCTTATGGGAATAAAACATTAAGAAACTAGAAAAAACCTATGTGGATAAATAGAACTGTAAAGAAAGCAATAAATGACAAAAAGAAAGCATTTAAAATCACTAAAACAAGAGGGTAGTGAGGAAGCATTGAAAAACTATAAGGAAAAGTATAGAATATGTAAAAGACAAATAAAAGCAGCCAAACTAGAGACCAAGAGATTAATTGCCAAAGAAAGTAAAACTAACCCTAAAATGTTCTTCAATTATATAAATAGTAAAAAGTATAAACCTGAAGGTGTTGGCCCCTTACAGAGTAATGAGGGGGGAGTTGCAGAGAGCGATGAGGAGAAAGCAAAGCTACTAAATATTTTTTCTCCACTGTATTCACTGAGGAAAATAAACTGTCAAATGACATGCAGAATATAAAAGTAAATTCCCCATTAAAAGTGCCCTGTCTGAGCCAGGAAGAAGGACTCTATACAGACAGGGAGTGTCCACAGGATTGGCACATAGCAAATGTGGTGCCAATATTCAAAACGGGTCCAAAAACAGAGCCCGGAAACTATAGGCCGATAAGTTTAACATTTGTCATGGGTAAACTGTTAGGAGGTTTTCTAAGAGATGCTATCTTGGAGTACCTCAATGAAAATAAGCAAATACCTCACAGGGATTTTTCCCTTCCTCTGGATCAACTTGCAGGATAACAGGCCGAACTGGATGGACTGATGTGATGTCTTTTTTCGGCTTTATATACTACTAGCTGAAGGAATTGGCTTCGCCTGGGTATATTTAATTTATTTAATTTACTGTTTGTGTGTGTGTGTTGTTAAAAGATATCGAGATTGACCTCTACAGTATCCGCCCCTTTAACAGTGACCTCTACAGCAGCCCACCCCCTTAACAGTGACCTCTACAGCGGCCCACCCCTTTAACAGTGACCTCTACAGCGGCCCGCCCCTTTAACACTGACCTCTACAGCGGCCCGCCCCTTTAACAGTGACCTCTACAGCAGCCCGCCCCTTTAACAGTGACCTCTACAGCAGCCCACCCCTTTAACACTGACCTCTACAGCGGCCAGCCCCTTTAACAGTGACCTCTACAGCGGCCCGCCCCTTTAACAGTGACCTCTACAGCAGCCCGCCCCTTTAACAGTGACCTCTACAGCAGCCCGCCCCTTTAACTGTGAACTCCACAGCAGCTAGAGTGGCCACTGTCTTGACCCCAGAAAGCCAGACCTCACCGGCCATTCCCCCAAACGTGAAACAGCGCCCCCAGTTCCCATGAAAACACACTACTAAACATGAGGCCACGCCCCCCTGGCTCCGTGAAGACACGGAGGAGAAGTTGTCTCAGTGTGAGCTACTGAAAGGGTAGACATCCCTGTGTCTGTCCAGGCACGTCTATCACGAGTGGGCTTGCGTCTGGTATCAGACGTTCTGTGCGGCTTTCAAAAGTGACATAATTTGACATGTTTTCCCCTTGGTTTGGTTGCTGTTTACCACACCCCTTCCCCTCAGCTGTTGTAGGTGTGGTAATTATCTTTCCTCTATTTATTCCTTCTTTTCCCAGTATTCACTGCGGTTTTTACTTTCTGCTGACTTAGTTGTTTGGAGCTGTTCTTGGCTGAGATCCAGTTGCTGCTATTTCTGCATAAAGATAAGTGTCATTTTCCCTATTGTGTTTATCCGTTGTTTGGAGTCTCCTATTCATCCGTCCTGTTGGAGGAACGGGTTGACTCCTTCCCCTATCACTAACTACAGGGTCAGTTAGTAATTAGGTTCCTGCGTATGAACTCTCCTACTACTAAGGCCTGTTCATACTGGTAGACCATTTCCCTTCTCCGGTCTGTTCCCTTCCCTCTTACGCTTGGTGTGGCTATACCCTCCACACCAGAGCATGACATTATAAACTGCCAAAACAAAAATTTATGTCATTTTTGTGCTGACATGGATGCTATATAACGGCTGCAGGGACTCTGCTTGGAGGTAACTGACATTCGCAACCAGATTCAGAGACCACAGGCTGGTGGTTCTGGGGGTGCGTGATAATTTTATTCTATTTAGGAAGGCGTGCAAATTGTATTTCAGACTGTGTCCACATTCTTCTGGTAATGAGAAGCAGAAGGTTGGTGTGGTCATCTCGCTGCTTAAAGGGGATGCGCAGTCATGGGCCTTTTCTCTGCCGACCGGATCGCAGTCTCTCCGGTCAGTAGATGAATTTTTCAAGGCTTTAGGGATTATCTATGATGACCCGGATCGTATCTCCCTGGCTGAGACCCAGATACGTGACCTTTGTCAGGATGAGCGGCCGGTTGAGATTTATTGCTCTGAGTTTCGGAGGTGGGCGACCAATACTGAATGGAACGATCCGACTTTACGTAGCCAATTCTGTCAAGGTTTATCTGAAAGGCTGAAGGACGCTTTGGCCTTTCATGAAACCTCTGTGTCTTTGGAAGCCGCTATGTCTCTTGCTGTGCGCATGGATAGGCGCCTGAGAGAGCGATCTAGGGGCCCCCGCTCTCAGGACGTACTATCACATAGTGTACTGTCTTCCTATGACACTTTGGGTGAATATTCCCCTAGGTTGATGTCAGGGGACGAACCTATGCAATTAGGGGGAACCACTCCTGTTTCCACTCTTAAACATTTTGGTAATAAAAAGGGTGTGTGTTTTTTCTGTGGTCAGAAAGGACACTTTATCAATGTATGTCCATGCTTTCAATCTCTAAAAGAGAGAAAAGAAAAGGGGGCGTTGAATTCTCATCTCACTCTTGGTGGGGTGGGTAGGGAGACTGAAAATGTGCATTTGTCTTCATCCTGTAGTACCCGTTTTCTCCTGACTGCCGAGGTGGCACTAGAGTCAAAGGTTGTGAAAATTGAGGTGTTTATTGACAGCGGGGCAGGGGTGAACTTGATTGATGCTCAGTTTGTCCGTATGCATGGATTGTCGCCGAGTTCTTTGGATAAGAGGATTTCTGTGTTTGCCATTGATTCTGCACCTCTATCTCAGATGGTGCATGATATCAAAATAAGAGTGGGTGAATTTCATCAGGAGCTTATTTCATGTTTTGTGTTGGAAGGTCTTCCTGCTCCTGTGGTTCTGGGTTTACCGTGGTTAAGCAAACATAATCCGTCCATTGACTGGCAT